>SEYY01024537.1:105000-117500 GCA_009176605.1 Armadillidium nasatum | reverse complement strand
AAAAATAAAAAAAATCAAATAAACAAACATCACTAAGTTAAATTTTAACTACTATAGGTTGAAAAGTGAACATAAAAAGAAAAAAGGTAAACAAATTTATATAATGATATATGATACTATATATAGTATATATAGTATATATATATATATATATATATATATATACACATATATATATATATATATATATATATATATAATAAATTTACATTTAAATACATTTAAAATGAGTTTTATTTTAAATTAAATGAAAAAATACAATAGTTGCATTTTTTTCCCAAAAATTTCGAGAAAGTTCTAGATAACTCAAAAACTCTTTCGTCATCATCACTCTACCTTCTGATTGGTCAGATACATTTCTGGATCTTATTCTTCTACAAACAACTTTAAAACATTTTAACAGGATTCCATCTCACTCTCTTAGATCTCACGCTGGTTAAAGGTTTTTAATACGTAAACTGAAAATAAAATTTGAAGGAAGAAAGAAATTTATTCTTACGCCTGACAGTATTGAGACTGCGACAGTGGCGGCCTAACCTCTCTCCGACACTTGTAACTTCCCAAGAAGTCTACTTTGAAGAAAAAAACCTTTACCAGATTGTGAGTATAAAAATTTGTTTGTTTATCCTCCCACATTTTAAATAAATTCACATCACTATGCCCAATGATGATGTAACTCAGTCGGACTCCCAGCACAACCCCCCACCACTTGCTGCTATCACCACTATTCCCAAAGAAGAATTAATACTCATAGGTAGAATAACCAATAGGTGGGAAGGCCCTACCTTTTCTAGATGGTTTGAGGATGTAAAAGAAAACGTTCAAATTAAACATTGTTCAAATGATCGTACGAAAATAACCCAGGCCAGATCACAAATTCACCTCACAAAGGGCGAATTTCGACAACTTTTAAATTATAACCCAGAACTCCTTTGCCTCTCCACTTTTGAACAGTTCACTGAGACCTTAAGATGTTTGGTACCTCCAGAACACTCTCTTCACCATTTTGAAGCCTTCCAAAAACTGCTAGATTTTAAGTGGGATTCGACTCACACAATCGCCTCAAGTGCTCTTTCAATTCACAAATTAGTGAAGGAATTTTTCAAGAAACTAACCGTAAAAGACGCTTACTATCAATCTCCCAGAAAAAGTGATTACTGCAATAACTACCTCTTTCCTGTATACTCAAATTCCAAAAACCCTACAGGATCCCAGACGACAATCCCACTCACACTATCCCTAAGAGTGCACATCCTCATTCATTTGAAGAAATCAATTACACTGCCATGTAATATATTTAAAACTAATTTAGATATGTATGCTTTAGATAGTAATTTTAAATAATGATTATTCCCAACAAAATTCTCTTAAGTTTTAATGCATGTTTCAATTTTGATAATGTATATAGAACTAATATTCCTCCTCACAATGATCTCACAAATACATACTATAAATCTTCACAACCACTACAACAACCAGTATTAAAACAGTATTGAGACTATATATACATATATATGGGACCGACCGGGGCTGGGGGTTTTGGCCGGGGTTGCCTAAAATTTGTGAAGAGGTCAAAAGCACTAAAATTTTTGGTTAAAATAATTAGATATAAAGTTAATTGAGGTTTATTTAATTGTAAGGAAGGAGTAGAAAAGGCAACATTCACTTAAATTAATGATTATATGCATTTTCTCTGGAAAAATGTCAGAAAATTACAGAATTTGTATAATAAAAAGTCCAAAAATTAAAAAAAAAAAAAAAAATTTTTTTTTTTGATTCATAATAGTGATTCAACAGCTTTACCTATAAGCCCACAAAGTAAAGTTTGAAAAAATGTAAGATATAAAATTATCAATATAACCTATATTTATACATATCGTTGTTATATCATTGCTATGTATCAAACTTGAATCAATTAGCTACATTATTTAAAAATTATTATTTTTTTATACTTTCAATCAATATGGTTAAAATATCAGCTTCAGCAGAGTATGGAAGTACTTTACAATGTTTCAGGATAGGCTCGAAATAGCTAAATGTAACATCTGCAGTCAGAAAATTAGAAGAGGACCTCCGGGTGGTACAAGTAAAAAATTTTCAACCAAATCTTTATGGGGGCATAAAATCAAAACACAAAAATGAACATTCACTAGCAGAAAAGGAGTAGTCAAAAGAAACAGAAAAAAGAAAATTTTAAAAAAGCAAGAAGAAATATCTTAATTTTCTTATATTGTTTAAATTTTTTTTTATTATTTGACTGATGATTGAGCTGAAATTTTCAGGGAATATGCCTTTTTTCCCAAAGTTCTGAGTTGATTTTGAGCATTTTTCTGAGTCTATAACGGTTTGAAAGTTATTTGGACCCAAAGTTGAAAAAAATAAATAACGGGGTCAAACCACTGGTCCACATGAGCTGAAAATTTAACTGAATAATCTTAGCCCAATTTCTTGCATTGGTGAGAACAGATTTTTGATATCACGTCTAGAAAAAAGATATAAGCACGGAATTTTTTTTTTTTTTTTTAAAAATCGTACCCTTCCCGAGAAAAAAAGTATTTAAAAAACACTCTACCTATTATTTTTTTTTATTTTGGATATTGTTTAGAGAGGGACAGGGCTGCAATTTTTATTTAGTGCATTATTAAATGCTTTTTTGTTGAAGCGAGATATAGCCTCTCAAACTTTGGAAATACTTGAAATTTGGTCAAAAATGGACCTTTTTTGAAAGGCTATATCTCGAAACCAACGACTCGCATCGAATAAAGTATAGAGAAGAATTTGTAGCCCCATCCCTCCTCTATGCACCCTCCTAAAATAAGGAATGTTATAGTTATAGTTTTGTTTTAAATTTTATTGACCGAAAAGGTGGATTTTTTTTCTATAGTTTTTAGTTTTGGGCTTTAACATTTTTTCTATAACTCTGGGAACAAATGTCTGTTACATGTTTTCGTTGCCAATAGAATTATGAATATACATCCAAATTTCAAGTTATTCCGAAAAGTGGTTTGACCCGCCATTCATTTGAAAAGGGTCAAATTTCCCCTAAAAAAAAAAAAAAAAAACTTTTAGCAGTTATAGACTCAGAAAAACGCTAGAAATGGACTTTTTTTTTCACCAGGAAAAAAGCTATATACACTGAAAATTTCAAGAGATTCGGCTGAAAATTAAAAAAAAATTTGGAAATTGTCCCCCTAAGTATAATTTGCCATTTTAACCCCGGCAGGCAAACCCCGGTTTTCCCTGATTTTTAGCCGGGGCTGGGCCCGGTCGTTCATATATATATATATATATATATATATATATATATTATATATATATATATATATATATATATATATATATATATATATATATATATATATATATATATATATATATACCCTACTTTTCTCTCCTTTAATATCATTGGATTTGAATTGACAGTCTCATCTTGCGAATTATCTCCCATTTTGGAAGATAGGAAGTTCAGTTCGTTTGGGGAGGGAATATATTTTCCTTTTAATCTGGGAATATCATCTTTTGTAGTTTTATATTTTTTCCTTTGTAACCATAAAACAGAGAAGGAAATGACGGCAATGTTTATTTGTATGGTTGGACAAATGTTATATTGTGTGAGTGGTTTTATTGCTGTTATTTAAAATAATATTTTGGGGTTATATATATATATATATATATATATATATATATATATATATATATATATATATATATAATTATATATATATATATATATATATATATATATATATATATATATATATATATATATATATATATATATATATATATATATATATATATATATATATATATATATATATATATATATATAATAGACAATGCAATAATCTTTCTGGTTCTTCTTCTTCACGCCCTTTCTGGCATTTTGCAAAGGAATGTCATCTCTAACTTTGCTTCTTCCTCTTTTCCCTCCTCTAGTATCTTCCGACGGTACAACTGCCGTTTGGCCTTCCTCTAAAGTTGAACTCTTTGCTCAAATTTTTGTCTCTAATTCAACCTTAGACGATTCCGGAGCTGTTCCTACTCCTTCAATCCCCTCCAACTCATTTATGCCTAAAATTGTAATTTCTTCTAAAGATGTCATTTCTGCTCTCTCTGAGCTTAACACTAAGTAAGTGTACGGTCCTGTATGAAGTATGCGTCACACATCTGGGGTGGTTCCATTCATACAGCTCTCTTTGAGAAAGTGGAGTCTAGGGCTTTTCGCCTTATCAACTCTTCTGCTCTCACTAATTCTCTCCAGTATCTTTCTGCCCATCGAATTGTTGCATCACTTCTCTCTCTAGTCTCTACTATCTCTATTACAATGAACACTGCACTTCTGAACTCTCCCGTCGCATACCTCCTCCATTGAGAAGGGCTCGTGCGACACGCCTTTCTGCACACTCATTCTTTCTGTGTCCAACTCTCCGACCCCAGACTTAACCGCTATGCTCAATCTTACATGGAAATCACACTCCCATGATCTATTTTTCCATCTTCCTATGACTTACACACCTTTAAACGACATGTATAGGTACATGTCAGCCTTTTAAATTGACCCGATTTCTGGATTCCTCCCTAACTTTGGTGGTAACTTGGTAGGCCTCCGGCCTTTGCCCACCATATATATATATATATATATATATATATATATATATATATATATATATATATATATATATATATATATATATATATATATATATATATATATATATATATATATATATATATATATATATATTATAGTTTATTTCAATTAAGAAAACTTTGCTCGTATACATGATTTTATGCAAATATTTGTGCCAGTCTTATGAGAAGAATTCTGTCATACAAAGTTTGCGAAATTCTCATTAAATGGACAAAGAATTTTTCTTGATCATCTTGTCCTTTTAAAGAACTTCAGACAAGGGAAGATATTACGTTACCAATTAAATCGGAGGAAAATCTGTATTTATCCACTTCAGGTCGGAAGAGTCGAGTTCAAGTGCCTATTCATCTACAGAAGTTTTTAAACAATCGGTGTATTGTTTATTTGTACTGGAAATATTTATGAAGAAATCGATATAATATTTTATATTGCGAAAATACTGGTCTTTAGTGTTATTAGTGTGATGTTTTTTTCCATTTTGGGAAATATTTTCCTTAATAAAAATGGTACAAAGAGACAGTTGGTTCTTGGTAATGAAAAATGTTGTGATAATTTAACCTTTTACAAAAATTAATCGGTTAGAATGATCTGCTGGTCGGTGATAATAGTCTGTTTTGTTTTGTTTCTGAGAGCGGACTTCACCTACGAGGGCATATGCCGTCCCTCCAGGCAGACAAAATACTGCCCTTCAGGCCACCACCAGTTCAGAGCGAGTGAACCACACGCTCCGAGAGCTGGTGATGCTCTCCGGTGATTATAGGCCGTGATGTATAAATTCTAATCCAACAAAAATAAAAGCTTGGAAACAATAACACACAAAGATCAAACTTCACATCTCATGCCTTACGATAAATTTCATAAGCAAACGAAGTCGTACATCAGCAAAATAGTAGCCAAATTCAGTCATATTCAATATCACATTACAATGGCGGTTAAAAAGTAGCGGACTTCTTTTACTGGTGTTGTACGGAAATCTCTCTTTGTAATGACGTAAAAATACTCCTACGCCTCTAATAAGTTCACTCACCTCTGTAGATGTATGAAATTTAATGAATATTTATAGCTCTTAAAAATAATCAATAGAATAATTAACAAATGTTTATGATAAAAATTGTTTAGCTATTAGTTATGTAGGTTATTTTAGGGTTGTTATAATAATAATTAATAATAATAATAGGTCTAAATGTCAATGAAAACTAATTAATAATAATAATTAAATAAATTGATAAAAATAGGCCTAAATATCGATGTTGGTCAAATGATGTCACAATTTTTTTTGTGGTCAACAGAATTTTTTTTTTTTTTTGAAAAGTGTGGAATATTTAACAATTTGAGTCTAGGTCCCTTAACTACACGTATAGTAATTCCTGCCAGACGTACGATACGGGGTGGAATCAATTTTCACTGGTCAGTAAAGAAATTGTCCAAAAGAGAGAAAGAGTACCAGTTTCTTTCATATTTTTTTTCATGCAGAATTCAAAAATAATGTCAATTTTTCTCCATCACACAGTTTTTAAGATCCACTGTGTCCCTCAAAGTTCCTGTTAATTTGGGAACATATCAGTTAAGCTATTAAAAGTTAGAGCGAACTACTTGAAAAAAAAAAAAAAAAAAAACACATAGAAATCATTAATTTATCAATTTTGGCAACCTGTCTGTTGTCACCTAGGGATGCCGATATTTTAAAAAATATCGATATATCGATTATCGATAATTTTTTAAAATATCAAAAAGCCCTCGATACTATCGATTAAAAAATATCGATATATCGGTTTTAGAAAATATCGTTTTAATATATATATATAATATATATATATATATATATATATATATATATATATATATATATATATATATATATATATATATATATATATATATATATATATATATATATATATATATATATATATATATATATATATATATTATTATTTTATTATTATTATTAATATTATTATTATTATTATATATATATATATATATATATATATATATATATATATATATATATATATATATATATATATATATATATATATATATATATATATATATATATATATATATATATATATAATTACTTTTTTGTCTACTCTGGTGAGCAAAGGCCGGAGGCCTGCCAAGCCTAGACTCCACCTTCTCTAGGAGAGCTGTGTGTGTGGAACCACCCCAGATGTGCGAAGCGTACTCCATACAGGGGCGAACAACACCCCTGTACAGAGCAAGCAACTGGGGTGGTGTGAAGTAATTCTGAAGGCGCCTCAGAACACCCAACCTCTTAGAAGCTTGTTTAGAAAGAGAAGTAATGTGATCTTTCCAAGAAAGATCACGAGAAAACAACCATGTTTTCTCTGCCCCAATTTGAAATAAGTGAAAGATCAGAGGTTAGTTGCTCCAAGGCTACCTCTTCTCATTAACTGCTGTTGGGTGGGACGTTTTTCGAACTGGAAGGAATAATGAAGGGTGGAGTCATCAGCATATGGAGTGGATAGGAGATGAGGTAATAGAGAGAAGGTCATTAATGAAAAGTAGAAAAAGTGTTGGGGATAGGACAGAACCCTGAAGAACACCACTATTAATAGATTTAAAGGAAGAACTGTGGCCGTCTACAACAGCTGCTATAGAACGACCGGAAAGGAAATTAGAGAGAAGATCACAGAGAGAAGGATAGATACCGAAAGAGGGAAGTTTAGAAATCAAAGCTTTGTGCCAGACTCTATCGAAGGCTTTCGATATGTCCAGCGCGACAGCAAAAGATTTACCGAAATGCCGAAGAGCGGAGGACCAAGAGTCAGAGAGAAGGGAAAGAAGATCACCCGTAGAGCGTTTCTTACGAAAGCCATACTGGCGATCTGAGATAAGATTAGAAGAATTGAGATGTTTCCAAATCTTCCTGTTAAGGATAGATTTGAAAACTTTAGAGAGAACGGAGTTCAAAGAAATAGGACGGTAGTTGGAGGGTTGAGAGGGGTCCCCCTTCTTCGGCACAGGCTGAATGAGCGCACGTTTACAGCAAGAAGGGAAGGTTGAAGTAGAGAGGCAAAGACGAAATATTACACATACAATTTTTTTCTTTTTTACTTCCAGTTTCATACTATGGGCATCATGCCCTTTCAGTATATATATATATATATATATATATATATATATATATATATATATATATATATATATATATATATATATATATATATATATATATATATATATATATATATATATATATATATATATATATATAATATATATAAATTAATTATATTTTTGAAAATTATATGAAAATATAATTGCCTCTTTCTATTTTATGAGTCAGATAATTTTATATTTTAGTAACTGTTGTCTTATCTCAAACTATGTCCAATGTTTAAAACTCAAATTTCGGTTCAACAATTTATTATAATGGCAGTGAGCGCAAAATAAGAATTCTTGATACTGTATATATATATATATATATATATATATATATATATATATATATATATATATATATATATATATATATATATATATATATATATATATATATATATATATATATATATATATATATATATATATATATATATATATATATATATATATATATATATATATATATATATATATATATATATATATATATATATATATATATATATATTATATATATATATATATATTATATATATATATATATATATATATATATATATATATATATATATATATATATATATATATATATATATATAGCGGCTCCATAGCTCAGTCGATCGATCACTCGTCATATATATATATATATATATATATATATATATATATATATATATATATATATATATATATATATATATATATATATATATATATATATATATATATATATATTTATTTCTCCTCTGGTGGGCAAAGGCCAGAGGCCTACCATTGTTCCACCAGAGTTGGGAGGAAAGTCGGAAACATGGTCAAATTAAAGGCCGACATGACCTGATACACGGCGTTTAAAGGTGCTTAAGTCATAGGTAGTTGGGAAAATAGATGAAGGAAGTGTGTTCCAGACCTTACCAGTAGAGTAAATGTAAGATTGAGCATAGAGGTTAAGTCTGGGGTCAGAGAGTTGGACAGAGAAAGGATGAGACTGTGTAGAAAGACGAGTCGCACGAGCCCTTCTTAATGGAGGAGGTATGCGACGAGAGAGTTCAGAAGAGCAGTGTCCATTGTAATAGCGATAATAGAGAGAGAGTGACGCAACATTTCGACGGGCAGAAAGAGATTGGAGAGAATTAGTGAGAGCAGGACAATTGATAAGGCGAAAAGCTCTAGACTCCACCTTTTCCAGGAGAGCTGTGTGTGTGGAACCACCCCAGATGTGTGACGCATACTCCATACAGGGGCGAACAACACCCCTATACAGAGCAAGCAACTGGGGTGGTGTGAAGAAATACTGAAGGCGCCTCAGAACACCCAACCTCTTAGAAGCTTGTTTAGAAAGAGAGGTAATGTGATCTTTCCAAGAAAGATCACGAGAAAAAGAAACACCTAGAATATTAAGGAGAGATGAAGGTTTGAGTTGCGTGTTTTCGAAGAAGATATCGTAGTTGTGTGGAAGATTGTGTCGAGTAGAGAGATGGAGGAATTGAGTTTTTGAGGCATTGAAAACGACCATGTTTTCTTTGCCCCAATTGAAATGAGAGATAGATCAGAGGTTAGTTGCTCCAAGGCCACCTCCATATATATATATATATATATATATATATATATATATATATATATATATATATATATATATATATATATATATATATATATATACTTTAAGATTCAATATGGAGGAAACGTCTATTGTGAGGTTTCAAAAGTTATGTATCGCGAACTTTTATTTATAGGTTTACACAAACTAGTTTTCTTGTTATCAAAAGAAAAAGATCACAAAACAGATATTGAATTATTCATGAAAAATAATATCCTTAATACATTTCTTAAGTTTATATATATATATATATATATATATATATATATATATATATATATATATATATATATATATATATATATATATATATATATATATATATATATATTACTTCACCTCTGGTGGGCAAAGGTCAGAGGCCTACTAAAATTTCCACCAAAGTTACGGAAAAGACGGAAATATAAGTTAAAGGGTGACATGCCTTGATTCACGGCATTTGAAAGTGTGTAAGTCATAGGAAGTTGGGAAAATAGATAAAGGGAGTGTGTTCTAGGCTTTACCGGTAGAGTACATATTAGATTGAGCTTAGAGTTAAGTTTGGGGTCAGAGAGTTGGACAGAGAAAGGATGAGACTGTGTAGAAAGGCATGTCGCATGAACCCATATCAATGGAGGAGGTATGCGACGGGAGAGTTCAGAAGAGCAGTGTCCAGTATAATAACGATAGTTTAGAGAGAGAGAGAGGCAATAATTCGAAGGGCAGGGAGAGACTGGAGGGAATTAAAAAAGATCAGAAGCGTTCATAAGACGAAAAACCCTACATACCACCTTTTCAAGGAGAGCTGTATTAATAGAACCACCCCAGATGAGTGATATGTACTTTATACAGTTCGAAGAAGCCCCCTATAAAGAATAATCAACTGGGGTGGATTGAAGAAATTCTGAAAACGCCTCAGAACACCTAACCTCTTAGAAGCTTGCTTAGAAAGAGAAGTAATGTGATCTTTCCAAGAAAGATCGCGAGAAAAAGAAACACCATGAATATTAAGGAAAGATGAAGGTTTGAGTTCTGTGTTTTCGAAGAAGATATCATAGTTGTGTGAAAGATTGTGTCGAGTAGAGAGATGAGGAATTGAGTTTTTGAGGCATTGAAAATGACCATGTTTTCTCTGCCCTATAGGTCAGTTGGAAGGAGCTTCTTTCAAATTGAAAGGAGTGATGAAGGGTGAAGTCATTGGAATAAGAGTGAATAGGTGATGAAGTAACAGAGAGAATGTCATTAGTTAGCGAAAAGTAAAAAATGTGTTGGGGATTGGACAGAACCTTGTGGAACACAGCTATTAATAAATTTAAAGAATGAACTGTGGCCGTCTACAAGAGATGCTCTAGAACGACCGGAAAGGCAATCAGGGAGAAAGATAAATTCCGAAAGAGGGAAGTTTAGAAATCAAAGCTTTATGCCAGAATTTATCGAATAGCTTTCGATATGTCCAGCGCCACAGCAAAAGATTCACCGAAATGCAGAAGATCGGAGGACCAAGATTCAGAGAGAAAGAAAAGAAGATCACCACTAGAGCCTTTTCAACGAAAGCCATACTGGCTATCAGAGATAAGATTAGAAGAATTGAGATGTTTCCAAATCTTCCTGTTAAGGATAGATTCGAAAAATCTAGAAAGAATGGAGGATGGAGGTTAAAGAAATGGGACTTTAGTTAGAAGGTTGGGAAGGGTCCATCCTTTTTCGTAAGTGGTTGAATATATATATATATATATATATATATATATATATATATATATATATATATATATATATATATATATATATATATATATATATATATATTAATATATATATATATATATATATGGTTCAGATGTCATTGGAGTAAGACGTGTTAAAAAGAGAAGAAACAGTAAGATTTTGGAAGGAAAACACCAAGAAAGAGAAGAAAGATGGTAATCTGAAGAGTAAAAAATAAACTCACAGAAGAAACCTGATTTAGAGAAGAAGATTATGAGTGAGAAGAAGAGCATCAATATTCAGGATGAATTTATGAATAATAAACGTAAAAATTTTTAATATAAAATTTATTTATTTATTTTTTCGTCATTAAGATAAAGAGTAAAATTTAATTTAAATAAGAAAAAAAAAAAATTCATGCGAAGCAACAAAAGTAAAATACGATGTACTGTTTTGGAATTAATACAAAGAAAATTAAATATTTCCAAATTTCAACTTGAATATTGATTATTTTGAACGAGACTCAATATGACATCAGAATCATAAATTCTAACAACTAGACTTTCCATGTGCCTCCAGCATTATTTGGAGGTTGTGGCGACAGGCCTAGTAAGCCGGCTACGTAAAAAGACACAACACTCGAGACACCAATGCTACAAGACAGAATCAAGAGATTTTGGAAGAGTAGCACCCGACAGGCTCCAGCCTACCGGTTTGGACGATGATGATGATGATGATGATATATATATATATAATATATATATATATATATATATATATATATATATATTATATATATATATATATATATATATATATATATATATATATATATATATATAAATTGTATCATTCCACTGTCTCAATGAGCGGGCCGCCGGGTACACCACTCTCTCGTACTCGTTTCCTATTCTGATTGAGTCGGCCGAAATTACATTAACAGGATATGGTACTGGTTGCATATTATACAGTTTAAGATTAAATGTCCAATGTGTTCGAGATAACTGGGGGATCAATTTCAGATTGAGTAATATATTCTATTTATTTTGAAGTTGAGATAATGCTATGAGTTTAGCCAAGATTACCGTATCGATAATGTTCTGGATGGAAGACTTGATACTGTTTTGAATGGTTCTGGGAAGAAGGTATTCGTGAGATAGTTTGGTTCTCTGCTGTGGAGATAGGACTCAGTGATCTTTATGTAGATGTGTTTTATGTAAGAAGAAGTGTCGTATGGAGGAAGAATAATACTTATCTGTTCATAATTTTGTACAGAAAATATGGTGGGGTTGGGTCTAAATTTGTTTTTTTAGTGTTTTGCAGAGGGAAAGCAGGATTTTTTTTCTGTATGTGAAGTTTTTGACATATTAAGGTAATATTTAACACAGTGTTTTTTTTTCTCGCTAAGTTGTGTTGTATGAATTTTGTTCA
>SEYY01024537.1:90000-92500 GCA_009176605.1 Armadillidium nasatum | reverse complement strand
CGTCGTCATTATAGTGTTACTTTTTTTTTCATTCGTCATTATAATTTTACATTTTTTCATTATCATTATGTCGTAATTACTTTTTTTTCATTACGTCATTATAATTTTACATTTTTTTATCATCATTTTTTTTTTTTATCATCATTGTCATTATAATTTTACATTTTTTATCATCATTATGTCGTCATTTTAGTGTTACTTTTGTTTATTGTCATTACGTCGTCATTATAGTTACTTTTTTTTCATTTCGTCATTATAATTTTAAATTTTTTTAAATTGTCATGTCGTTTTTTTTTTATTATTTCATTACGTCATTATAATTTTACATTTTTTTATCATCATTGTCATTATAATTTTACATTTTTATCATCATTATGTCGTCATTTTAGTGTTACTTTTTTTTCATTTCGGTATCATAATTTAAAATTTTTTTTTTTTTTTTTTTTTTTTTATTACTACATTATAATTTTATTTTTGTTTCTTATCATTATAGTGTTACTTTTTTTTATATTTCATCATAATTTTAATTTTAATTTTTTTTTTGTTACTTCATTATATTTTTACATTTTGTTTCTTGTCATTACAGTCATCATTATAGTTTTACTTATGTTTATAGTCATTACTTCATCATTGGTATCTTTACATACGTTATTAGAGTACAAATTCAAATATATATAAGTTATGTATTACGTATTTTATATATATTTGTCATATAATATAATTACGGTATTAATATTTTTCTTACATTGCTTTTACGCAGTCAGTATTGCTATATATATATATATATATATATATATATATATATATATATATATATATATATATATATATATATATATATATATATATATATATATATATATATATATATATATATATATATATATATATATATATATATATATAATATATATATATATATATATATATATATATATATATATATATATATTATATATATATATATATATATATATATATATATATATATATATATATATATATATATATATTATATATTATATATATTCACGGGATGCCCTATTCTAGGATAGGAAGTTTCCTAGGATCTCCAAGTGGGATCGAACCGGCGCCCTCAAGCACGTTAGCCAATCATCCTACCGTTTGAGCTACGGTTTATTGTATCAATGAATCTGTCATTACGGTACTAATAATTATAAGCTAAGTCGATTTTTGCTGTGTAGGGAAAAAGACATGTTAAGCATGAGAAAGTCACTTCACCGATTTATTTTCATCGTTATGTTTTTCTTTACATTGTTATTTACGGTAAAAAAAAAAAAAAAAAAAAAAAAAAAAAATCTTTACTGTTAATAAGATACTTAACGTACGCTGCAAAAATTGTCCTAACGAATCGTTGGGACAAGTGGCAAAAAATGTCACAAAAAAATTTTTTTCAGTTATTTTCTGATAAGAAAATAAATCGGTGAAGTGACTTTCTTATGATTAACATGTCTTTTCTCTACTGAAAATTTTTACCGTTGCATTTTCACACTTGTCCCAACAATTCGTTGGGACATTTTTTGCAGTGTATTTTTCTAAGTATTTAATGTAGTATTTAATACCTAAGTATTTAATATAGAGGTAAATTGAAAGATATATTGAGTTAATTCTCGTGTAAAGAGAGAATGTCTTGATATATTCTCAACATCTATGGTAATTATAATTTCTATGATTTGCAATGATTAAAAGATTATAATTATTATAAATATTATAATTTTTGATTCTATTCTTTTTCCTTTCCAACATTTCTTGTTATTATAAATATTATAATTTTATGATTTTCTATTCTTTTTCCTTTCCAAGCATTTTCTTTATATTAAATATTATAATTTTATAGTTAATATTCTTTTACCATCCCAACATTTCTTATTATTATAAAATTATAATTTTAATGATTTCTATTCTTTTTCCTTTCCAACATTTCTTATATTAAATATTATAATTTTTATATTATATTCTTTTACCTTCCCAACATTTTTTTATTATAAATATTATAATTTTATGATTTCTATTCTTTTTCCTTTCCAACATTTCTTATATTAAATATTATAATTTTATAGTTAATATTCTTTTACCATCCCAACATTTCTTATTATTATATAATATTATAATTTTATGATTTCTATTCTTTTTCCTTTCCAACATTTCTTATATTAAATATTATAATTTTATAGTTAATATTCTTTTACCATCCAACATTTCTTATTATTATAAATTTTTTATAAATTTCTTTTATAATTTATTATTATTATAAATATTATATAAATATTATAATTTATGATTTCTATTCTTTTTCCTTTCCAACATTTCTTATATTAAATATTATAATTTTATAGTTAATATTCTTTTACCTTCCCAACATTTCTTATTATTATAAATATTATAATTTTATGATTTCTATTCTTTTTCCTTTCCAACATTTCTTATATTAAATATTATAATTTTATAGTTAATATTCTTTTACCATCCAACATTTCTT
>SEYY01024537.1:82500-85000 GCA_009176605.1 Armadillidium nasatum | reverse complement strand
CCTCAGCTTTTTCCAAAACTAAATCTCTACCTCCATTCCTTTATCAAGCAAACTAAGATTGCGAGTTTCTCAAGTTTTTTAAAATAAGTTTTCAAAAAATATCAAAATAGAATGAAAGAAAAATGCCATTCCACAAACTTTAAATAAAAAATAGAATATTTACATAGCAAATAACATTATTTTTATTTATTTTTGCAATTCCTACGCAGTCTCTCTCTCTCACACACACACACACACACACACACACACAACACACAACAAACACAAAAACAAAACATACACATATATATATATATATATATATATATATATATATTATATATATATATATATATATATATATATATATATATATATATATATATAATTTTAAAACATGAGAAATACATAATTTCGTTAAGGAATTAATTAAAATTAATTGATTAATTCTATTTTTGATATTACGATGAAATATTTAAATTTTTATTGTGAACAAAATTAATTTTTCTCTTCAATGGAAGAGTTATTGTATTTAATACTAACATGTTAAGCATAAGAAAGTTGCTTCACCGATTTATTTTCTAATTAGAAAATAACTGAAAAAAATTTGTTGTGACATTTTTGCCACTTGTCTCAACGATTCGTTAGGACAATTTTTATAGTGTATACATAAAGATAAATAATTTTAGATCTTCGCAATTAATATTTAAATTAAAAATAAATTGGTAAAATTCTTATCTTGAGGTGGGAACTAAATTTCTAAATTTTAATGAGATGTTAAATATATTTTTAAATATTAATGAGTTGCTAAATTTCTAAATTTTAATGAGATGTTAAATGAATTTTTAAATTTTGATGATTGGCTAAATTTCTAAATTTTAATGAGGTGTTAAATAAATTTATAAATTTTAATGAGTTGCAAAATTTCTAAATTTTAATGAGAGTAACTAAATTTCTAAACTTAATGAGAGATGTGCTAAATCTCAAAGTATTAATGAATAGCTGAAATTCTAAATTTTAATAAGAGCTAAATTTCTAACATTTTCTGAGAGTAGCTAAATTTCTAAATTTTAATGAGAGTAGCTACATTTCTAAATTTTAATGAGAGTAGCTACATTTATAAATTTTAATGAGAGTAGCTACATTTATAAATTTTAATGAGAGTAGCTACATTTCTAAATTTTAATGAGAGTAGCTACATTTATAAATTTTAATCAGAGTAAGCACATTTATAAATTTTTACAATAGTAGCTAAATTTCTAAATTTTAATAAGTACCTACATAAATTTTAATGAGAGAGTAGCTAAGTTTCTAAATTATAGTGAGAAAGTAGCTGTAGCTACATCTCTAAATTTTCATAAAAGTAGATAAATTTCTATATTTTAATGATAGCTATATTTCTAATAATTAATAGAATTAGCTACATTTCTATATTTAAGATGGAAGTATGTTAATTTCTTAATTTAAGATAAGATTAACTAAATTTCAAAATTTTAACTTTATATTTTATTATTTAATTTCTTTCTATATTTTTTGAATTTCATTTTCACCTCTTTTGATGTTTTTACTTCAACTAATGTTTTACTTTTTGTTTTTTTTTTTTTTTTTTTTTTTTTTTTTTACTGAAGTAAAAAGAAAAATCTCTATTTAAAATTTCTCCATTGGCCTACCAAATAATAATAATATAATTATTATATTATTATTATCTAATAATTTGTATTATTCATAAATGGTCCCATGGTAAACATAAAAATATGAATTCTAGTATAGTTACAGTATTTAACAATACAAAAATCTATTATTCATATAATATATTGGTTTTAGAATTAAAAAAAATGTCAGAAATTCTCTAGCTTTTTTCCCCTAGTGCAAGATTCATAGTTCCTACAATTTACCTACAATAATTGTCTAGCTTTTTTCCCTTAATGCAAGATTTATAGTTTTACAATTTACCTACAATAATTCTCTAGCTTTTTTCCCCTAGTGCAAGATTTATAGTTCTTACAATTTACCTACAATAATTCTCTAGCTTTTTTCCCCTGGAGCAAGATTTATAGTTTTACAATACTTGCAACTATATAAATATATATTTTAATACAAATAAGTATATAAAATTCCGCTCAAAGTTATTTTGAATGTATTTAAATAACTCCATTTTGCTTATTCTCTTCAACAAAATTGTAAAGCTCCATTTTTGCGTACATAAAACAGGTAAGCCAAGTATTTATTTTCATATTTCATTGCATAGTTTTTTTTCCCTAAAAGTTTACATCTTCTACATGTCTTTTTGTAACTCACACGTTTCATTCGAAAAAGGGAACAAGTAAAACTTTCATTTCGCTCAAAACCTTTTTTCTTTTTCAGCCTTTTTTTTTTTTTTTTTTTTGATGTTTTTGTGTTTTTCTTTTGAAGTTTCAAAATTGTTCGAAATTAAAACCTAAATTAAGACGACGGACAGAAGGATAGGGAGGTAGATAAAAGGGAAGCGTAATTTTGGAGAAAATTAATGAAAATTTAGGCA
>SEYY01024537.1:62500-77500 GCA_009176605.1 Armadillidium nasatum | reverse complement strand
ATGTGAGCGGTTTCTCCTTGCGCTTTGCTCCGAATGACTCAGTCGTTAAACGAGTACATCAGTGGAGTGCTCTTGCCACTGATGGGAATAATCTCCGGCATCCGCGATAGGCCTGGCCCAGCCAGCGGTATCTGCCGTGGGCCCGTGAACCCAAGGATCTTCCTCGAAAGATCCCACTGACAGGACGAAAGTCCTTCCTGGGGAGAAGATGATTATATATTATATATATATTATATATATATATATATATATATATATATATATATATATATATATATATATATATATATATATATATATATATATATATATATATATATATATATATATATATATATATATATAAGATTTGTGTGTGTGTGTTTCTATAGTACAGGTTAAGTAGAAAGACTATTGCGTGCGTAATAAGGATCATGCAATTAGTTTAAAAACCGCTTTTCAAAAAAAAAACCACTCTTTTCGTACGAATCTATTTCTACAGGGTGAATAAAAACGTTTCGTAATTTCCCCCCTCCCCCCTCTTTTCGCAGCTCTTTTTCTCATAGTTATTGACTTTCTCGTTTATGAACACCCTGTAAATGTAAAATATGTTTTCGATTGTAACCTTGGCTGCATGCAAAGATATTATGCAATGTTTTTATGCTTTGTGCGGAAATGTTGTAATGAAGGTATATATATATATATATATATATATATATATATATATATATATATATATATATATATATATATATATATATATATATATATATATATATATATATATATATATATATATATATATATATATATATAATATATATATATATATATATATATATTATATATATATATATATATATATATATATATATATATATATATATATATATATATATATATATATATATATATATATATATATAACTTTACGTATATGAGACCCTACCATGCCGTGCACCGTGATACAGACGGTAGAGTGATTGACTCACGTGATTGAGGGCGCCGGTTCGATCCCACTTGGGGATCCTAGGTATATACTATCAAGAAAAGTTCCTCTCCTCGAATAGGGCAATGCCCGTGAGATTTGAACTTTTAATAATAATAATAATAAAAAAAAATTAAATTTTTTGGATCTCTTGTATTATGGACCCCAGAAATAAAAATTTTTCCTTGAGAACCCCGTCAAAACTTCTGTTGTTCCCTGGGGGTCCATGTCGTCCCCTGGGTGTCCATGTGATCCCGGGTGGGAAACGTTGGTCTACATAAAGGTTCAACGTGTTCATTAGTGTCAGTATTATTTTTTTTTCTTAAGTTCATATCTCACTCTACCATTGTGCCACGGTACATCGCTACACTGCAAAAATTGTTCTAACGAATCGTTGGGACAAGTGGCAAAAAATTTTTTCAGCTACTCTCTTATTAGAAAATAAATCGGTGAAGCGACTTTCTTATGCTTAACATATCTTTTCTCTATTGAAAATTTTACTGTGACATTTTTGCCACTTGTCCCAACGATTCGTTAGGACAATATTTGCAATGTATGTTTGTATCTGTTTAGCTTTTCATAGATTAAATAATTCCAACCTAAAAACTAGTGTTTAAATTAAGACCACACTGAATATATTCAATATATATTCTATATAATCTGAATATATTCTATTCTATATATTCATGGAGGGCAACTTTCTAGTAAGTTCCCTCCTACAAAAGTTGGAAATTGTTAAAATTGAAAAAAAAATAATTGAATATTTCTATTACGTTTAACTGTGAATATTATATTCATCGAATAGATTCATTCACAAACAATGTTTAACAAGAATGCAAACCAATAAAGGATGCTAGGGGGGTTCAAATATATATATATATATATATATATATATATATATATATATATATATATATATATATATATATATATATATATATATATATATATATATATATATATATATATATAATATTCAAATTCCAAGTGCGCAATTTTTTTTGGTTATTATTATTACTTTTATTTATTTCATTGTTTTTTATTAACTTTATTTGATTTTGAACGAGGTTATTTTAATTGAACGATATATATATATATATATATATATATTATATATATATATATATATATATATATATATATATATATATATATATATATATATATATATATATATATATATATATATATATATATATATTCCGTAGACCACCAAAACTCAAAAATGTTTATATTTCATTCCTTAATATTAAAATAGTCTTTACATCAAACTTATTTTTTTTTTTTTTTTGGGGGGGGGGAAATCTATACAATCTTCTGGTTCCTCTTCTTCCCACACATTCTATATTTTTACAAAATATAAATTTCTTCACCTTTTCTCCCTTTTTTTTTTTTTTCTTCTAAAGCTGAACTCATTGATCGAACTTTCGACTTTAATTAAGGCTTTGCAAATAGACTGCTTTTTGGTTAAAAAAAAAAAGCCAAACTCGTTAAACAGTTACACTTGTTAGGATGTTAGGAAAAGATTGAATCAAAAATTCATACTGAAGTTGAATATCATGATAGGGTTTGAAACATGCCAGATTTTTTATTCAAAATTCAAGAAACCGATTTTTCTTTCTTTCCCAAATTCGCTCCTTGAACGAAATGCCATAATTCCATCTTAGACTATTGCTTGTTCATTCCTCCTTTTATTCAAAATCCAAGAAATCGTTTTTCTTTCTTTCCCAAATTCGCTCCTTGAGCGAAATGCTCTAATTCCCTCTTAGACAATTGCTTATTCATTCCTAATGTATCTACCTCTAACTTGTTTATTCTGTTTTTTAAGATGTTGATTTTTTGCTCTCACTGGTCTTAATACTAAGTAATGTTTGGTCGTCATTACAGTGTTTGTCTTTTCTTCTCAAAATTTGGATATGCTGTTCTTGCTCCATGCCTAGTATGGTATTTTTGTCTTCATCTTTTAACTTAGACCTCTCCTAATGCCAAAAGCTTGCGACTTGTTCATACTTTACTAAGATTATAGGAAACTTTTTAACTCTGTAAATATCGGCCTACTGCAATAATTTTTCATGCTTTCAAATATTTAACACTACCCTGAAAAAAGAAAATGTATGCATTTTAATTCTAACCTTATCACAGATATCCAGTATAGTTAATTAAATTAGGAAAGGCACAACTAGGACTATTCTTTTCCTTGGCACTCTGCCTATTGTAAGTTTGACACAGCTTCTCTATTAAAACTAGACATACCGAATGATTTTGATAGAATATGACACAGCTTTTATTTCCATACTAACCTTTTTTTAGGTAGCTTTCCTTCCCTCTCTAACGTAATTTCTAATTCTTCTCTAGTCATTCTGTAGTACCTTTTATTTGTAGATCAATTTCTTCTATTAAATTTATTCATTGTTTCGTTATTCACGGTTCCTTATTCTCTTTGCATGGTGTTATTCATTATTCACTTCTTTCACGTTTCCTCTTTGTAAGGTCATTATATATATGTTGTACCTGTTTAATATTACTTCTTCATCTTCCATTATTATGCTGGTAACTTTTATTTACCTCCTTAACGTCAAAAAAAAAAAAAAAAAATAAATAAATAAATAAATAAATAAATAAATAAATAAAAAAAATAAAATATATATAATATAATATATATATATATATATATATATATATATATATATATAATATATATAATATATATATATATATATATATATATATATATATATATATATATATATATATATATATATATATATATATATATATATATATATATATAATATATATATATATATATATATATATATATATATATATATATATATATATATATTATATATATATATATATATATATATATATATATATATATATATATATATATATATATATATATATATATATATATATATATATATATATATATATATATATATATATATATATATATTATATATATATATATATATATATATATATATATATATATATATATATATATATATATATATATATATATATATATATATATAATATATATTATATATATATAATATATATATATATATATATATATATATATATATATATATATATATATATATATATATATATATATATATATATATATATATATATATATATATATATATATATTTAAGCTTAGGATAATCCTCCCAGCATTCATATGTAAAGTAAGGAATATTACTTTATACAAAAGCCTTTTCAATATAGAGGGATAAATAAAATATCAATATAAATGGTTTTTGAAGTATTACTATTACTGATATTTCATATACCATCATAGTACCATCATAACTATAATTGGTATTATAACTGTATTAAAATATATCTTCTGTTTATCACCATAATACAAATATATAAATATGCTCAATTTACCTTTTATTTTTCTTCAGAGTACAAATGTAATCATGTTTTAGCACTATAATCATAACACTATAATCATAGCACTATAATAGCACTATATTCATATAATTATATTATGTACTACTGTCTTGATTTGTTTAGAATTGTAATCATTAGGTATCCATAACGTTTCATCCCTTAAGCATCGGGATTTATATGTATGCATAATATGAAGATATTAAGTAACCTAACCTAACGTTATATAACTTTCAATTCAACTATGTTTTGAGTGTTTCCATGACGATGATGTTACTTCGAAAAAAAAAATTGTTTCAATCTGTGATTGGTCGGTTGATTTAAATCTGACGTTACTTTAAATACATTTCATCCTGTGATTGGTCGGTTGATTTAAATCTGACGTATCTTCTCTGTGATTGGTCAGTTGATTTAAATTTAGCAACTTACTTCGGGCAACGTAGAAACTGAGATGACGTCATCCTCGCGTCTCTTCGTTTATTTGATTTTTGACAATTCCAACTACGTCATTATTTATGACAGACAAAACTGCTTTTCCATGTTATTACTTAATATCCCAATACTTAAATATATTTTAAGGTAATTATGCATAATCACTATTGTAATTTGGTAAATTTAATAATAATTTAGTTTCCTCAGCACTCGTGTTCCAGGATGAGGAGAAAAAAAAAAGCCCCTCATAAACAAATGTTCGTGTGCCATGCATTTAACGAATTTAATATCAATTTCATTCATTGGTGATTATACACATTCATAATGTATCATCAGGCATTATATATATATATATATATATATATATATATATATATATATATATATATATATATATATATATATATATATATATATATATATATATATATATTATATATATATATATCACACTATGTTCAGCTCAAATACTGCAACATCATAATTATATTACCACCACTACTATTACTACTACTTACTACTACCACTACTACTTTTTGCACTAGTACGTATGGTTGCCTACAAATATTGATACTGCTACTATTATTATTATTATTGTTATCATTATCATTATTATATTAATGCTTTACCTGTTTAATAATAATAGTAATAATAATAATAATAATAATAATAATAATAATAATAATAATAATAAATCAATAGTTAAAATTCAAATTCTGCATATTAAATATTAAACATAACATTGCAGAAGTTTCAAAAAAAAAAAAAAAATTTATTTCGAACGGATACAATAGATATTTTCCCTCGTTAATTTAGGGAAATAATTCTGCTAATTCTATTGTCAATCTAATTAATATTTTTAATAGCTACTAATTCGTAATTATTAGCTTTTATTAGCAATAAAGTTTGAGCATAAATTAATATTTCGTAGATGGATAGATAAATGGATAGATAGATAAGTTAAAGGGTAGATAGAAGAATAGACTAATCAGTAGATTCATGGGTAGATAGATGTATAGATAAAAAAATAGTTAGATAGATTAATTAATTAGCTATTTGTTAGATACCTATCATAAAAATTATATATATATATATATATATAGGTGCTATACCATCTATAAAAAAAAATTCGGCATATCAGATGTTGGATTGGATTGAAACTTTATAGATACATATATTATTGCGAATGGACATTCAGTCTTTCCATTGGAGCTGTCACAGACAAACCCATTAGGCGCTCCTCTTAAAAAAAAAATCTTTGTTTATACCCTCTCTAAAAACATCGACAGTAGGAACTGTTGTTATGTACAGAAGTTATCGAAAATAGCCCCAAAAGGTTGCAATCGGGAGAGCGTGCAGGCTAAGCAAGTTCATCCATCTCTACCAATCTGTCGATTTGGGAACGTTTATTCAGTATACTGTCGTCTGGCAATCTAACCTAAAGTGTGGTAGGGTACCATTGTCCATAAACCAAAGGTTACGTCTAATATCTTTCAGGAAGTCCGTGAACTTTTGCTCCATTCAGGAACCACCTGTACGAACGTCTGGAAAATGTGTCCGGCAAAATCTTTGGTCATTATTGGTAATCGTCAACGATACCGACCTATAAATTCCAAGGAAAACGTTGATGATGTTGATATTCTATCAGTTTATGATGATATTGACATAGGTCCATCGATTTTCATTGTTTGTTCTCATTATCGAATCTTTTTGCAAATTTTACCTCATCCATAAAGTGGACAGGAATAAGACTGGAATCGTTGCGCTGTCGGAGAAACCATCGACAAAATTTCAACCGTGATTAGTAATGTTCATATTTGAGGGTCTTTATTTTTTGCGCATGCATGAAACAGGTAGAGTAGTTGTTTGCGAAAAACTCACCAAACTATCACATAAGCACACAACGTTCTGGAAACCTTGTGTGTACCGTTTCCAGATTGTTCAGCAATGCTGTCTTGCACATTTTCCTCTGCTTCAGACCTACGTATATGCCTTGCGGCACTACAGTCGGTGGTTCGACCTCGAATGGTACCACACAAAAATCTCAATTTGCTTATTTGTCTATTTATAATATCCTTACTTTGTTCACAATAGTTTAGTGTACTTAATATTTAGTTGATTTTAATTTTGATTTTAATTATTGATAATATTGTTAAAAGTGTTATTAATTTGCTAATTTATGATTATAATTATCTCATATATTTATTCAGATTGTTATTTATTTTACTTCATTTACAGATGATATTGATAATGGGCTTAGGTATAGCCCGAAACGTCTATCTTAATAACTGTTAATTATTTAATATATATTGCCTTAATCGTGTGTTATTAAAGCATAATAATATATATATATATATATATATATATATATATATATATATATATATATATATATATATATATATATATATATATATATATATATATATATATATATATATAATATATTAAAAATCAAAGCATTACATTATCAAGAAAATCTATTTCTTTCATCAAAAGTTAATCACCTTAGAAACATTTCTCAGCCTCTCTCCCCCCATTAACCTCCATCCCCCACCTCTCCATCCTCTTATCCCCCCTCTCCCCCCCTCCTCTTTCAAAACTTCTCCGTCTCTATATACACTCCTAACATTGCTTAAAATGTTTCCCCTTTACAAAGACCAGTAAATCATTAGCCCTCAACCTCTGCCGTTTTCCCGCGTTTTCTTCCTCATTTTGCGCGCGCTTTTTCCAACAGGCTATTACGCCGATGGGATTTCGAACAAGAAACTCAAGGATTCCACTTCTGATTTTATCTCCTTATATATTTTCCATCCTTATTCTTTTATCTTATTTATTCTTTCTTTCTTTCTTTCTTTTTCTCTTTTCTTGAAGACTTTTTATATAATATTTCATGTTGGTTGATTTTTTGTTCTGTTTTGTTTTTGTTTTTTTTTAAAGGGTTTATCATTTGTAATTTGTATTGTTCTTCCCATTTTTATTATTATTATTATTTAAAGGTTTTCTGGGAAATATTATTATTTTTTTAATTATTATTTTTTTTTTCATATTTGAACTTTGTTTTCATCAATTTTATATATATATATATATATATATATATATATATATATATATATATATATATATATATATATATATATATATTATATATATATATATATATATATATATATATATATATATATATATATATATATATATATATAACCACATAAACCGTGGAGTAAAATTTTTCAATTTGAAATCTTAGAACCCAATGACCTCTAAGCTGGAACCACGACTGTACAAAAAGAAATCGCATTGAGAAAGCTTATGAACACTCCCCATGATGAGTAACTCAATGGACAACCCCCTCCCCCCCGTTCCCGAGTGCTCTCGGATACAGGGCAACAGGTCATTCAGTATCTCCTTCAACCACAAACAACATCTGTAAAGTAATAAAACCACACTAAACAGTGTAGTAAAATTTTACAATTTCTAGTCTGCCAGCCTGTTTCCGAGGGCTGTTGGAGGGAGTCCTTTGGGTTAGTCATAATGACGGGGTGTTCATGAGCTTTCTCAATACATTTGCCTTTTTGTACAGTCGTGGTACAGAGGTAATATTCTGTCTTACCAGCTTAGAGGTCAGGGTTCGAATCCCCAATAACAGACTTGAAATTGTAAAATTTCACTACACGGCATATATATATATATATATATATATATATATATATATATATATATATATATATATATATATATATATATATATATATATATATATATATATATATATATATATATAGATATGGCGAACGTTTTCAGACTAACGTCCCTTTAAAAAGTTAAAATTTAAAACCGAGACCAGCTCCTAAGAAAGTGATTAAAACAATGAAAAAAAATGTTTCTTTGTTTTAATCGCTTTCCATGGAGCTGGTCCCCATTTTTAATTTTTTCCTTCTAATATTGGTTTGATAAGGGACGCTAGTCCGAAAACGTTCCCCAATATTTCTATATATATATATATATATATATATATATTATATATATATATATAGATATATATATATATATATATATATATATATATATATATATATATATATATATATATATATATATATATATATATATATATATATATATATATATATATATATATATATATATATATATATATATATATATATATATATATATATATATATATATATATATATAATATATATATATATATATATATATATATATATATATATATATATATATATTATTATGTTTCCTTGTTTCAAAATTATTTTATGTTTACTTTCTTTCCGACTCTCTCTCTCTCTCTCTCTCTCTCTCTCTCTCTCTCTCTCTCTCTCTCTCTCTCTCTCTCTCTCTCTCTCTCTCTCTCTCTCTCTCTCTCTCTCTCTCTCTCTCTCTCTCTCACACACACACACACACACACACACACACACAAAAGTAACTTAAACAAACTAATAAATAGCTTTACATACGAGTGAAAGAAAATGTAAAGTTTTAATGTCTTCTTTTTGCTTGCAAGGATCAAGTACAAAAGCACAAAGGCTTTTTGCTTTTATTATTTTATATCAAATAATAACTTTTATATATATATATATATGTTCTGTTAATTGCATTCTGCTAAAGTTAATTAGCGTTTCATTACTATTCAGTAATTGTTTCATATTGTTATATATTATTATCTATCTCTCTCTCTCTTCTTTCTCTTCTTTCTTTTTTTCTCTCTCTCTCTCTCTCTCTCTCTCTCTCTCTTCTTTCTTTTTTCTTTCTTTTTTTCTTTCCTTTGTCTGTCTGTCCTGTCTGGTCTGGTCTGGTCTGGTCTGTCTGTCTGTTCTGGTCTAGTCTAGTCTGTTCTGGTCTCTCTGTGTGTGTGTGTGTGCGTATAAATATTTGCTACTGACATACTATTGTGTAAAATTAAATAATTATAGCCTTTCCACACAAGTGAGGGTGTGTCAACTGAAAATAAAATCCATTTTACCCATCACTACTAATAGATATCTTTTAACAATTACATTGGATCAACATTTTCACTTAAAAGGCTTTATATCTACACTTAATACTAACATTATTTTTGTTGTGTGTTTTTTTAATTAAAGAAAAGATGAACAAAATGCAATCAGGTAGACTTGAATATAAGGTTAAATAAGTTACACCAAAGTTATTATAAAGAGTTGGTTCATTAGTACTTGGTAAGTTACATACTTTTAACATCTTGGGACGGTAATATACCCATAAATACCGTAAATTATTTTTGTTTTTCTTTGAAATCTGTTCCGATAAGCCACAAAAAAAAAAAAATAAAATTCAATTATTCTTCTGTAGAACTTGTAAAACTTTTATTAATTATTTTTTTATTCAAAAAAAAATAAAAAATTCTGGTAGTGAGGTGGGGTTGGGTGGGGGGAGGGCGAATTTTAAATGACAGATATATCGATACTCATATCGCTTAAAAAAAAAGGAACATAACCATTGTAATAGTCAGTAAGTATAGGAGGAGAAAATATATTTAGGGTTGCCAAATGTTACTCGAATGTTTTTTAAAATTATTATTATTATTACTAGAGTAAATGCATGGCAGAGGAACAATTTTGTATTTGGGGGCTCTGCCCAAATTTCCCCTGATACCGTGAGTAGTGAAACAATAAATCGATAATTGATAGTATTTTTTTTTTTTTTTTAAACTTGTGACACACATGAGAGCAATATTACATAATATTTTTATTTTAAAAAGTAAAGCGGAAACGCATAACGTGAAAGGACCTAAAATTTTTTAGATTTTAGCAGTGGGAAAATAATTAGAAATATAATCACCATTCACGGGTCGGGGTGTTCGGGTGAAGAACTTCCCGTAAGAATGTTCGTGTTCCATGCATTTGTATATTCAACTAGTTTCCGCATCCCCAAATAAATATATATATATATATATATATATATATATATATATATATATATATATATATATATATATATATATATATATATATATATATATATATATATATATATATATATATATATATATATATATATTCTGAAAGATCAGGCATTTGCTTAACCTTTAAATTTTTAAATTCGTATGAATTGTGCTTCTATATATATATTATATATATATATATATATATATATATATATATATATATATATATTATATATATATATATATATATATATATAATATATATAATATATATATATATATATATATATAATATATATATATATATATATATATATATATATATATATATAATATATATATATATATATATATATATATATATATATGTATATATATATATATATATTATATGCCGAGATAAATGAATGCCGCTTATCTGCTTCCTACATTTAATATAGTTGTATCTATCTATTAAGGTTATAGGAGGAGTCTTCATAAAGGTTGCTTGAAAGTCTTTGAAGATATAATGATTAAATTGTATATATATATATATATATATATATATATATATATATATATATATATATATATATATATAATATATATATATATATATATATATATATATATATATTTATATATATATATATATATATTTTTACAAATTTATATATATATATATATATATATATATATATATATATATATATATATATATATATATATATATATATATATTATTATATATATATTATTATATATAATTTATTAATATAATATATATATATAATATATATATATATATATATATATATATATATATATATATATATATATATATATATATAAAATTTAATTTCATTATATATATACCCATAATATATATATATCATATAGGTATCTTTTCTCAACCAAAAAAGAACCTTTACCAACACAACTACGCCCTTCTGTTGTTTATAAATATATTTGTGGTGTCTGTAACAACTCATATGTTGTTGGTAGCACCCAGCGCCAACTCGCCCTTAGAACAAAGAAAACATAGGGGTCGTTCGGCACGAACGGGTAATCTTTTCACTTATCCTAACCCTTCCAAGCTATAGAAATCATAGCCATAGTAAAGACCACCCTATAGACCCTAATCATTTCTCCATCATCACACAAACCAACCAACTACTCGACTTAAAAATACTAGAATCCATTCACATTTCCAGTCACAAGCCGTCACTTAACACTGAGAGGGGTTCTTTTCAGTTGCACCTATTCTGATATGTGTGTTCATCTTGTTCTGGTTAAAATGGTGCTCTCTGTTGTTAATTTATTATTTATATCTTACAAAATTTTACCATCTAAGATTTATATAATACTAAATAACTTTCAGATCCTGAAGATGGGAAAGAGAAGATTCCCGAAACGTCGTTTAATATAAGTGTTTTGGAATTCAATAAAACAACTGATTTTTATTTAAGAATTTTATTTATCGCTATTAAAATTAAATAGAAATTTACATGATATATATATATAATATATATATATATATATATATATATATATATATATATATATATATATATATATATATATATATATATATATATATATATATATATATATATATATATATATATACTCGGAGATGTTTGTATGTTTGACAGTTAATATGAACCATTCATATATTGGAGGAAAATAACTTATTTTTTTCTTTCTTTATTTTTTATGTCATTTTTTTATTCAAGTTTTTCAAAAGGTCTTCTTCCCACAGGAGTAAAAAAGTCTCAAAGTCCAAAGTCTTCAAAATTAGGTCATTTAATTACGATTTCCTGTGCACATAAACATGTGCATTTAAAATGTATGTGCGCGTTTTGTTTATACATGTATAAATGTGTGTGTGTTTTGTTTATACATGGTCTCTTGAGAATGATTCCTGTGCACATACACATGTTTATGTAGCATCTTTGTGTTGTTTGTGTATGATTCCTGTGCACATAATGTTTATGTAGCATGTATATGTGTTATTGTTTATTTGATTCCTGTGCACATAAACATGGATGTAAAATGTGTATGTATATGTTTTGTTTATACATGGTCTCTTGCGAATGATACCTGTGCACATAAACATGTTTATGTAGAATGTTTGGGTGTTGTTGTTTGTGTATGATTCTGTGCACATCCTGTGCACATAAACATGTGTATGTACATGTTTTGTGTATACATTTAAAATGTGTGCTTGTTTTGTTTATACATGGTCTCTTGCGAATGATTCCTGTGCACATAAACATGTGTGTGTAGAATGTTTGTGTGTTGTTTGTGTATGATTCCTATGCACATAAACATGTGTATGTATATGTTTTGTATATACATGGTCGCTTGAGAAGGATTCCTGTGCACAAGCATGTTTATGTAACGTGTATGTGATTTTTGTTTGTTTAATTCCTGTGCACATAATCATTTATATGTAATTTGTATGTTTGTTGTTTTTTTGTGTATGATTCCTGTGCACATAAACATGTGTATTTAAAATATATTTGCATGTGTGTTATGTTTATAAGATGGTCTCTTGCGAGTGATTTCTGTGCACATAAACATATGTATGTAGCATGTATGTGTTGTTTGTTTGATTCCTGTGCACATAAACATGTGTGTGTAGAATGTTTGTGTGTTGTTGTTTGTGTATGATTCCTGTACACGTAAGCATGTGTATTTAAAATGTATACGTGTGTGTTTTGGGTATACATGGTCTCTTGCGAATGATTCTTGTGCACATAAATATGCGTATGCAGCATGTATATGTGTTGTTTGTTTGATTCCTGTGCACATAATCGTTTATGTGTAACTTGTATGTGTTGTTGTTTGTGTATGATTTCTGTGCACATAAACATTTGTATGTAAAATGTATATGTGTGTGTGTTTTGCCTATACATGGTCTCTTGCGAATGATTCCTGTACACATAAACAGGTACATGTAGCATGTATGTATGTGTTTTTGTTTGTTTGATTCCTGTGCACATAATCATATATATGTAACTTGTATGTATGTTGTTTGTGTATGATTCTTGTGCACATACACATGCATATATAACATGTGTTGTAGTTTTGTGTGATTTCTGTGCACAAAAACATGTGTATGTGGCATGTGTGTGTGTTGTTGTTTGCTTGATTCCTGTGCACATAAACGTGTGTGTAGCATGTTATTTTTATGATTCCTGTGGACATAAGCATGTATGCGTGTTGTTTTTTGTGAATATGTTGCGGTTTGTGTAAGGTTTCTGTGCACATAAACGTGTACATGTACAATGTATGTGAATTTTTTAGTATACATGATGGTTTGTTTGTTTGTGTGTGTGTTAAGTTATTTAATTGTGATTCCTGTGCACATAAATGTGTACATATTGTATGTATGTTTTTTTTATGTATACTTGGATGTTTATGTATTAGTTCTGTGCGAATAAAAATGCACATGAAGCATGTTTGTGTGTTTTTTGTGCATACTTGGTATTTTTTGTTTGTGTATGTTGTGCACATAAACATGTATATCTTTTTTTTTTTGAATAACTGCTTGTTTGTGTATGATTCCTGTGCACATATACATGTTACATGTACGTGTATATTTTTGTATATATGCTTTTTGTGCATACTTGATGATTTGTGTTAGTGTATGATTCTTGTGCTCTTAAACATGTATATATTTTTAGTGTATGCTTGGTTGCTTGTATGTGATTTCTGTGCACATAATTATGTACATGTATGTGTTTATTTTTTTGTATATACGAGTTCGTTTTTATTTATTTTTTCTAATAAATTACCTGTCTACTGCAGTTTGCGTGGCATGAAGGTAGATTAATTGGTTCACGGGCTTGAGGGCGCGGCTTCGATCCTGCGGATCCTAAGTAGGAACTACCTAGAAAATTTCCCCTCCTCAAATAGGGGCAATGCCCGTGAGACATAAATTTTTAAAATTAAAAAAAAAAAAAAAGGAAAAAAAAATTGGGTAAAATATTTTGTAAATATTTCTCGAATTTTTTATATATTTTTATTTATTTTTAATTTGAATATTTAATATTAGTTTGACTGGCCAAGCAAACCGGGAATTTTATTATGTATAAAAAGCATTTTTCTTGTTATATTAGGTTTAGGTTTTAAGGAATAACAGTAGTGAAAAATAGTAGTAGTAGTAGTAGTAGTAATAGTAGTGGTAGTAGTAGTAAAAAAACAAAAAAAAAAGAAAATTACATCAACATAAGATCAGTTTTAATTTTAAAAACACTAAAAAAAAAACATTAAA
>SEYY01024537.1:35000-42500 GCA_009176605.1 Armadillidium nasatum | reverse complement strand
TTCATCACTTCAAATAATTTTCCTCAATTAGATTACTAAAGTTATATTCATTACTTCAGTTATATTCATTACTTCAATTATATTCATTACTTCAATTCCTTACCAGTTACATTAATTACTTTTACCTTACAATTAATACATTAATTACTTCTTTTATTTATTTCAATTACTTTATCGTCGACAGGAAAAGTAGTCGACAGGTCAAAGGCTCTCCCGTCTCACCTGTAAATAATATTAACATTCTTGGTCTTAACATAAACACTAAATTTTCTTGGAAACCACATATCAAAATGGTTGTTAAGGCAGCTTCCAAGAAACTGGGAATAGTGTTTAGGTTATTTAAATTTTTTTCTTCTGAGCAGTTACTCCAATTATATAAGGATTTCATTCGCCCTTGTATGGAGTACTGTTCTTACATTTTGGGAGGTTTCGGTTCCTCCTCTCTTCTGGATAGGGTTGAGTCTAAGGCTAAAACATTAATTAACTGTCCTCTACTTTCAAACCCTCTTGACTCTCTATCTCTGCGACGTGACGTTGGCGCTTACTATCTCTATTCTACAGGTACTACAATGGCAGGTGCTCGAGGGAATTGGCCTCTCGCATTCCAACACCATTGCGTCTCCCTCGTTGCACAAGGGGTGCCCTGCTCACGCACGAATTTTGTGTGAATGCTGGAAACCCCAGACTTGTCCGTTGTGGTTCCTCCATCTTTCCAGCCACCTCTGTTTTGTGGAACTCCCTACCATCATCTATTTTTCCTCCTGCATTTAATCTTCCTCTCTTCAAGGCTTCCGTCTGCACCCACCTGAGAGGTGTGAGTTTGATTCGGGGCTGGGTGGGTTCTCTTCTTCCTTTCTCTTTTATAAGCTCCCCCCTTAAAAAGGGCTGTGCCCGTTGAGTGGTGCTGATCTGTAAAAAAAAAAAAAAAAAAAAAAAAAAAAAAAAATCAGCTAATTTGAATTAATTCATTAATAAATGTGTTAATTATATTACAGTGCATTGCACACATTATTTACTATACCAATTAAAAATAAAAAAAATTGCATATACTGCAATACACCCATTATATATTATACCAATAATAAAAAAAAAATAAAATAAAATAAAAAAAATCCTGCATTCAAACCTTCGGAATATCCGGAAAGTAGTAATATTTCGAATATAAATAATAATAAAAAAAAATAAACTCGCACCAGTTTTCCAATCATCGGATGTGAGAAATCGGAATTTTAGAACCTTCTTGATTTCTAACAACCAATTAATCACAGAATTCTGTTCAGTAATAAAAGGCTAAGGTAATAAATCAACGTTCAATGTAAATTATCTGTTTCTATATCAAATAATTTGCTCGATTTTTAAAATGAAACAAGAAAACGGGACAAATTTATTTACGAATGAATAGCTTGTTAAGCATTATTCTACAGTTTCTAATAGTCAGTTTCTAGAATTTCAATAATAATAATAATAATATCGATGAACAAATAAATTAATGATAATAATAATAATAATAATAAAGAATAATAATAAGTAATATTTTAATAATAATGATAATAATAATATTGATGATAATTATAATAATAATAAGGATAGTAGTAATAACGATAATGATATTAATAATTCATTATATTAAGAAATATTTTAATTATAATAATAATTATAATGTGATTATAATAAATGATACTTAATAATAATAATAATAATAATAATAATAAAAAATAAAAAAAAAAAAAAAAAAAAAAAAAAAAAAAAAAAAAAAAAAAAAAAAATAATAATAATAATAATAATAATAATAATAATAATAATAATAATAAAAAATAATAAGGATAATAGTAATAATAATAAGGATAATGGTAATAATGATAATAATAATAATTAATGTGATTATAATAAGTGATATTTTAAAGATGATAATAATAATAATAATAATTTAATAATAATAATAATAATAATAATAATTATAATAATAATAATAATAATGATAATAAGAATAGACTTAGTAGGCAATTTAAACCTCATTTTACCCTCATAATATGCAATCCAATTACGTAAATTTAATTAAAATTTGGTTAATAAAACTTTTTGGTTTACCTTTTTTTTTATTTCATTTGTTTTTAATTTTTTTTTATTTATTTATTTTTTTATTTTTTATTTTTATTTTTTTTTTAAGTTTAGCAATGTTTGTAATTAAAAAAAAAAAAAAAATAAAAAAAAATTTAGAACTTTTTTGAAAAAAAAAAATATATTTAAATTGATAAAAAAAAAAAAAAATAGTTTATAACTTTTTAACAAATATTGATTTAAGTTTTGTTTAAATTTATTTTTTTTTATATATTTTTATTTTTTTTTATTTTTTTTTATACTCAGAATTTTTGTTTTTAAATACACAAACAAATTTCGTTAGTGATGGTAAAATTCTAATTTTAATAAAAAAAAAAAAAAAAAAAAAAAAAAAAAAAAATTCATGAACAAATTTTTTTTAAAAAGTTTATAAACTTTCTCATTCGTGTGTGTATGTATGCGTGTATATCCAGATGTGTATGTAATATGCATATTTGTATTATGTATGCAAGTATCTGCAGATGTGCATTATGTATTTATGGTGTATATGCAGATGTGTATGTAATATGCATATATGTATTATATATGTATGCATGTATATGCAGATGTGTATGTATATATATATATATATATATATATATATATATATATATATATATATATATATATATATATATATATATATATATATATATATATATATATATATATATATATATATATATATATATATATATTACGTAGACCTGTATGTTTATATTTAGTAACAAATATATTTATACCTATTGTTTGCTAATCAAAGATTAAAGATTAAGGATATTTTTATATTAAAGCTATTATCAATATATTTAAGTTCTTATTAAAATAGGAACTTGCCCCTATATATATATATATATATATATATATATATATATATATATATATATATATATATATATATATATATATATATATATATATATATATATATATATATATATATATATATATATATATATATATTTTAAAATTGGCTATCTTTATTCTATTTCTTTATCTGACTGTCGTCGGTTTCGTACGCATTGGAAATAGATTATAGAATCAGCATTAAGTGATATGTAAAATTAATAGTTTTTCGGTGCAATTTTATAGAAGTAGATTTTCTTCGCATAATAATAATAATAATAATAATAATAATAATAGTTTCTGATATTTTTTGTCTTCTGATGCACAATTGCAGGAGTATCGAATACTTTCTGCAGCCGATACAACCCTTCAATTATGCAGGAAATGGTGCAAATAATAATAATAATAATAATATTGGTTAAGATAAAAAGTAAATGATTCTTCTTACTACTAAAACTTATCAGAAATCGAATTATTTATTAAAATGTAACGTTTCAAGGCGGCTAACACACACACACACACACACACACACACACACACACACACACACACACACACACACGCACACGCGCACGCACGCACGCACGCACATAATATACATATCCACATACACATCATACTCTCTCTCTCTCTCTCTCTCTCTCTCTCTCTCTCTCTCTCTCTCTCTCTCTCTCTCTCTCTCTCTCTCTCTCTCTCTCTCTCTCTCTCTCTCTCTCTCTCTCTCTCTCTCTCTCTCTCTCTCTCTCTCTCTCTCTCTCTCTCTCTCTCTCTCTCTCTCTCTCTCTCTCTCTCTCTCTCTCTCTCTCTCTCTCTCTCTCTCTCTCTCTCTCTCTCTCTCTCTCTCTCTCTCTCTCTCTCTCTTCTCTCTCTCTCTCTCTCTCTCTCTCTCTCTCTCTCTCTCTCTCTCTCTCCTCTCTCTCTCTCTCTCTCTCTCTCTCTCTCTCTCTCTCTCTCTCTCTCTCTCTCTCTCTCTCTCTCTCTCTCTCTCTCTCTCTCTCTCTCTCTCTCTCTCTCTCTCTCTCTCTCTCTCTCTCTCTCTCTCTCTCTCTCTCTCTCTCTCTCTCTCTCTCTCTCTCTCTCTCTCTCTCTCTCAATTTAAATGCTCTTCTAAATATTTAAACATCTATCGACTGGTCATTGCAGTTCTCGTGATAGTTTTAATTTTATTGATGTTTAGCATTTGCTATATATCGATATATATATATATATATATATATATATATATATATATATATATATATATATATATATATATATATATATATATATATATATATATATATATATATATATATATATACACCAGAGTAGCGTTTCCCAACGGGGGTCCAATGGAGCCCCAGGGAACCACAGAAGTTTTGAGGAACTCAAGGAAAAAATAATATTTCTGGGGTCCATAATATTAGCTAAGCCTTGGCTATATGAGTATATGGGGGTCCATATACGTAAATCTAGGGGTATCCAGGGGGTCCACAAGGAAAAAAATTGGGGACACCCCTGCGCTAGAGTACAGAAACTTCCTCGCTCTCTGATATAAAAATTTCATTATAAAGTAAGTAACTCTTCTTGAAAAGGAAGTTCGACTTATTTAAAGCAATCTTACACTGCAAAAATTGTCCTAACGAATCGTTGGGACAAAAAGTTCAAAAATATCAAAAATATCACAGTAAAATTTTCAATACAGAAAAGGCATGTTAAGCATAGGAAAGTCAACCTTCACCGATTTATTTTCTGATAAGAAAATAATTGAAAAAAATTTGTTGACATTTTTGCCATTTGTCCCAACGATTCGTTAGGACAATTTTTGTAGTGTATTAATGTTACGGAAGTTGTGTTCACCAAAATATGCACTCATAATTGAAGTGAAGTTTTTGTTGAAACGGAATTTTTTATTTTTAAGTTTTTTTTATTTATTTATATTTTATTTATTTATTTTTTATTTATTTATTTATTTATTTATTTTATAAAGCCTGCATAGAGGGTGGGCCAACAACTAATCTTAATTTATAAATCACAGGACTTTAAGTGGTAGTCAGAAGAGCATACCGTGGCTCAAACGGTAGAGTAATTGACTCACGTGCTTGAGGGCGCTGGTTCGATCCCACTTGGGGATCCTAGATATATACTACCTAGAAAAAGTACCTCTCCTAAAATAGGGCATTGCCCGTGAGATGTGAACTTTTTGTATTAAAAAAAAAAAAAACAAAAAAAAAACAACAACAATAATACTTGCTCAGTTTTCCGAGGCATCGGCCTTTAATTTGGTTGGGACATAATCCCATTTGTCACTGAGTCATTGTCAAGATTCTTCTGTAATTACTCGTTTTGAAATTCAAATAAAATACCAACTACTCCTCCTCCTTTCTAAGGACAAGCTATTATCCTTCTTTGTTTCAAGTTCTTTGACATAAATCGACCTGCGGTAGGACTAAAATTTTGATACGACTATGGCGTGTAAACAGCAAAAATTGTCGTAACGAATCGTTGGAACAAGTGGCAAAAATGCCACAGTAAAATTTTCAATAGAGAAAAAGACATGTTAAGCATAAGAAAATGACTTCAACGATTTATTTTCTAGTTAGAAAATAACTGAAAAAAAAAATTTGTTGTGACATTTTTGCCTCTTATCCCAACGATTCGTTAGGACAATTTTTTTGCAGTGATAGTATTGGATAAAATTTTTTTATCTGAAGTGCATGGCATTGTAGAAAATTATTTACTCTAAAATATCGAGTGTTCAAATACCTGCTAGTATGAAGGTAAAACTATCTGTTCTAGATGTTACTTACAAATTCTCATGTGCTTATAAATTAATTATTAATAGAAATTCCTATGGATATATATTAATACCCTGAAAATTAAAGCTCAAAGATTACCAAAATGTTTCTAAAAATTCTTATCATGACTTGACATTTCTTGTTAGTATTAGCTTTGTTCTAATCATTATTATTACTGCTATCTTTACTACTTTATGTATTATTATTAATATAATTATTATTGCTCGTTATATTATTTGCATCATATTTGTATCTTAATGGTTTTTAAAATATATTGATGAACTATTTATCAATTAAACTTTGGGGTTCAATGGAAACCAGTGTGAATCCCCTTAGAAACCCCTTTTCAGAGTAATGTACAGCTAACAAATTATTAATATTGTATTTAGTAGAATAGGACCTACTGAAACATTGTAAAATTCTAACTTTACTTCTGAATAAAATATAGAAATGAAATAAAAGTTACTGAAAATTATCGGCTTACTACCATTAGCACTACATATGATAGGAACTTGGAGAAAATGACTTTTTACTGTTCAGTAGAGAACCACTTTTTAGTTCCTGCATTTTCTTCTTATTCTCCCAACACTTATGGAATGTATTATATGTAAAGTATGTATCGAACCTCGATTGAAGTAGTTCTTCCTCACATACGGTCTCGAAATGATCGCACACTCCTTAAAGACAATTGGATACAGAGACTTATAATTAATGTCTTACTAGCGTCCTCTGTCTAAATTCAGTCTAAATCTATTCCTAGATTTAGACATAATTTACAACAGTATGTCGTATGTAATTTGCAGTTAATCATTTTATTGAATGTAGGAAGTGAGCACGATCTCTTCACATTTTCTTCACACCTTCCTCTCAAAAACACCTTCCAACCTCCCAACTTCACCATTTCCTTCACACCTTCCTCTCAAAAACACCTACCAACTTCTCCATTTCCTTAACATTTCCTTCACATTTCCTTCACACCTTCCTCTCAAAAACACCTACCAACTTCCCCATTTCCTTCACATCTTCCTCTCAAAAACACCTCCCAACTTCCCCATTTCCTACGATGGCTCTCCCATTTTACTTGTAAACAGCAAACAATCTTGGTCTAAACATAAACAGTATTCCTGTTTATTACGAGCTGTTGACAATCGACTAATCAGTTGTTTATTAAATACCAGTAAGGGAATTTCAAAACCGTATATATATATATATATATATATATATATATATATATATATATATATATATATATATATATATATATATATATATATATATATATATATATATATATATATATATATATATATATATATATATATATATTGGTGAACGTAATTGAACCTAACCTAACCTGATTAAATTTAATTTATTCTTAAAATCCAACGAAGGAAAATATTTAATTATCTTTAAATTAAATATTTGTAATCTTTTTCCTTTTATCTTTAAAACAGAGAGGGGGGAGAGGAGTAGAGGGGAGTAGTAGGGGAGGGGAATTGAATCTACCGCTTTCCATGTAAATTTGATTATAATTAACGATGTTACTGTATGTAAAGATTTTTTTTTTTTTTTTTTTTTTTTTTTTTTTTTTTTTTTTTTTTTTTTTTTTTTTTTTTTTTTTTTAAAAAAAAAAAAAAAAAAAAAAAAAAATTTTGGAAAAAAAAAAAAAAAAATTAAAAAAAAAAAAATAATAAAAAAAAAAAATATTATATATATATATAATATATATATAATATAATATATATATATATATATATATATATATATATATATATATATA
>SEYY01024537.1:30000-32500 GCA_009176605.1 Armadillidium nasatum | reverse complement strand
ACGGCAACTTTCGGTAGTTCAGGTTATGATAAGTCGAACTAGGTACGCTAGAAAACTAAATAATAATAATTATAAAAATAATAAAAATAATATTTGAATAGGCATATCGATGTTTCGATATATCGATATTTTCGAATATCGATATTTTCAAAACATCAAACTCAGAAACATTCTATACCTTTACCGGTTTTTTTTTTTTTTTTTGTTTGCGTTTTAACTTACATATATTCGGTTTTAACTTCAATGGATGGAAAATTCGAACTGGCGGAAACTTTTTTTTTCTACTAGTTGGAGTTTTAAGCTAAGTTTTTTAAAAAATAGTTTCTTTTAATATAAGCAAATTAATCTGCCCATTTACCTCAAAAATTTTTTTCTTTTAATTTCTTAATGTGGTTGCTGAGTATTTATTTTATATTGCTGTCGTTTACTTATTTTATATTGTTTTAGGTTTCCACTTTAGCATTAGTTTATTGCGAATGTATGAACGTTGGTGTACTTGTGTGTGTGTTTCTTTGAATGCGATACACTTTGAATTTTTAATTTAGTTGTTTAGGTCTGTTTTAAAAAAAACATAGACACACTTACATACATATACACTTACACACATTATGATACATACATATACTCATTAATACGCACACGCACATATTATCTCCTTTATCTTCAAAATTATTAAGTTGGAGTCACGCTGTGGAAATTCTTATTCCGAGACTTGCTTAAAACTTTAGTTCACCTTCAATGGCCGTAATTCTTAAGTCATAAGTTGTAATTGTTTATTAGTCTTTTAAGTTGTTCGTCGCGTTGGAATGGGCACGCAAATGAGTTGGAAGTTGTGAAAGGAGATGAATTCGGCGAAGAGACGCAGAGTAAACTTTCTTTGGGGGTTTGAACTTTGATGGCTTTTAAGAATGTAAATAATATAAAATGAACGAAATAAAAAATTAAGTTGTTAGAAATAGACGAAATGAATGAAGGAATTGGGGAGGGTGGAGAGGGGTGAATGAAGGAATTTGGGGGGGTGGAGAAGGGGAATTTGTGGAACTGATGGAAATTTAGGGAGAAATTTAGATATTTAGGGGGAAATTATGAAAATTCGGAAAAATATAGGGAGAAATAAATAAATAAATCTAAAATATAATTTCAAATTTTAAAGAACTAAAATGTAAAAAGTAAAGCAATAATTAAAATAAGGTTTAAAAAAAAGAATATATATATATATATATATATATATATATATATATATATATATATATATATATATATATATATATATATATATATATATATATATATATATATATATATATATATATATATATATATATACAGAGAGAGAAGAGAGAAAGAAAAAGTGGTGAATAGAAAGTGAGAGAAAAGAAACTCAAGGAATTGAACCATTCTATGTTGCATGGAATATAATGATACATAAGAGAGGAAGAGCCTTTTTTACTTCAAAAATTGTCCTAACGAATCGTTGTGACATGTGGCAAAAAATGTCACAACAAATTTTTTGTTACTTTCTTATTAGAAAATTCGGTGAAGCGACTTTCTTATGCTTAACATGTCTTTTCTCTATTGAAAAATTTTCTATGATATTTTTGCCAATTGTCCCAACGATTTGTTAGGACAATTTTTTTTACAGTGTATTTACAAGAACTTAGAAAAATATATTATTATTATTATTATTATTATATTATTATTATTTATTATTATTATTATTATTATTATTATTATTATTATTATTATTATTATTATTATTATTATTATTATTATTATTATTAATATTATCATATTCCTAAATGGTGAGGAGTAAACATTTAACTTCTTTAAAAAGTGTCAAAATATTGTGGAGTAAAAACTCAATCCAACAGTTTTGACACATTTGGACAAAATACATCTTAGTAATGGTCCATGATCAGTTAACTTGTATAAACGCAATGACCAATCATAATCATTTAAAATAAAACCATGTTCAACATTATACACCTGGGAAAGGATAAACTAAAATTAGAAAGCCATAATGACGCACGAACTATAATAAAATTAATGATGGAATAACTCGATGTCAAAACCTTAAAGATTGAAATGAATATATTGGATTGATAAAAGTTTTACAGATGCTTTGTTCTTTTATCTTGATGAAAAAATATTTCGATCGGAAAGCTTGGTATTTGATTGTTAATTTTATTATTAATTTAAAAATAAGTCTTTTTTTACAATTTTTGCGCTTCACCGCAAATAATTTTTGCAAAAAAAAATTTAAAATTAATTTATTTCACTCAAATTCTCGATTTAATGTTAAAGATGTGGATCGTTGAAAATGAATTGTGAATATAATTTCTGTTGGTTTCATAAGAATATTTTAAATGAAACTGATGCAGTGAGATGTTTTCAGAAATACAAAATTGCTATTGATAATAAATTATTTTTTTGATTAGGTTAGGTTAGGTTAGGTTAGGTTTGGTTGTTAGCTCACGATTTACATAAAACTATTTTCTCT
>SEYY01024537.1:2500-7500 GCA_009176605.1 Armadillidium nasatum | reverse complement strand
TATATATATATATATATATATATATATATATATATATATATATTATATATAATATTATATATATTATATATATATATATATATATATATATATATATATATATATATATATTCTTGAATCAAGGTTTTTTGCCTTTGAGGATGGCTCAACAGTGAAGTACCGTGTATGATGATACTCAGTTGCAACATGCAATGGTTCTATCCCAGAGGAGGCCAAGTCTTCTTTATCTTTCGGTATATATATATATATATATATATATATATATATATATATATATATATATATATATATATATATATATATATATATATATATATATATATATATATATATATATATATATATATATATATATATATATATATATATATATATATATATATATATAACAGTTGGGAAAGTGTATAAATGCTGATTATAAAATGGCAATGTTTAAGTCATTAATTGGAAAGAAAATGGCGGAAATGTTATAATATATATATATATATATATATATATATATATATATATATATATATATATATATATATATATATATATATATATATATATATATATATATATATATATATATATATATATATATATATATATATATTTAAAATCAATGTTAAAAAAAATGAAGAATAAAGTGGACATTTTAAATCTGTGTTAGAAGGAAGAAAAATTATTACGGTAATTTTATAGTAGTGTTTGAAGGAAGGAAGAATATGTTGATTTGGTGCATAAACATCTTCAAAACAATTGAAGAAAATATTCTTCTTAAACTGTTTCTATAGTTTCCTCCCAAAATAGATATAATGACAAGCGCAAATCTTCCTTTGATTTCAATTACCAAGCCCGGTTCAGCATTGAACAAAGGGAGGTACGAATATTGTTCTCTTTGCGTTGCAAAACTCGGAACAAAAATAATGACGTTAAATTAATACATCAACTTAATGTACACACTTATGAGAACAACAGAAATATATATTAACTATGAAAATATTAACCATTTGCAAGACATTTTATCCAATATCTCAGTGTTCTTTAAAAATATGTTCTATTGACCATTATATATATATATATATATATATATATATATATATATATATATATATATATATATATATATATATATATATATATATATATATATATATATATATATATATATATATATATATATATATATATATATATATATATATATATATATATATATAGTTAAGCCTCATTTAACTGGATTTCAAAATCTTTAAGTCATAGGAAATATCGAAAATGAAATGAGAATGGAAGTATGTAGAAAGTTACAGGATATTACGGACCAAATTATAGAAGAATATAGAGTTGTGACAGTGAAAGGTTGAGAATGTACTGAAAGACGATTCTAAAATGATCCTTCCTCAGTGGAGGAGGTATGAAGCTTTGAAGTTCCTAATAGTACTATTCGTTGTTATAGAACTAGTAAAAGGAAAGCGATACAACAATTCGTCTGACAAAAAGAGTTTGGAGAGAATTAGAGAGAAGAAAAAGCCCTAGACTCTAACCTTTTCGCGAAGAGTTATATGGGTAAATGGAAGAACCCACTGGATACTACGCGATACTCTATACAAATACAAAAGAAATCCGCTTAACAAAATGAACAACTATTATAATGCAAAGTGAGATCTTCAGCAACCTCATACTCATAATCTTCAAGAAGCTTTTAAAAAATTGCGATCTTCACAAAGAAACAGAGACAAATAGATACTAAGTATATATTGGATGGTATGTATATTTTGGAGGATATTAGTCAGCATTCCTACAATTCCCATCTTCTTAGGCGTGAATGAATAATTGAATAAAGGATCGATATAATAAAAAGTTTCCTGGGATTATTAATAATTTATCAAATGATTGTAGACAGACAAATATCCCAAAGAATAACTATCAAGGGATATATTTACCAAAATACCAAACAAATGGTGGTTGTAACCATTTCCTCTCTTTAAACTCAAAAAAGCAACTTCACAAGCTATTGTTAAAAGTAAATATAAACGATCAAACTACTTCACAAATAGTATCAAATTGATCATTAAGATGTCATTTATATATTTATATCAAGAGGATATATATATATATATATATATATATATATATTATATATATTATATATATTATATTATTTTATTATATATTATATTATTATTATATTATATATTATTATTATATATATATATATATATAATAATTTATATATTAAAAATTTATTATATATATTATTATTTATATTAATTATTATTATTAATATATATATATATATATATTAAATATTATATATAATATTTTATAAAAAAATATATTATAAAAAATAATATATTATATATATAATATATATATATATATATATATATATATATATATATATATATATATATATATATATATATATATATATATATATATATATATATATATATATATATATATATATATATATATATATATATATATATATATATATATATATATATATATATATATATATTGCCAAAACACATACAGTTTATGAATACAAAACACAAATTTAATGTAATCAAATAAAATAAAATTATAATCAATATTTCATTTTAAAAAATGCAAGTCTATTGTGAGAAAAATTCTTAAGGCAATAAACAACGCAATAACTAATATTTTGCTAACAAGTAATTCTTTAAATTAAGTTTAATTACGTGTAACAGAGCTTTTTTCTCAGCTCGACAAGTATATTATTCCATATTGTAGCAGCCTGGTAAGCAAAGTTACTCTTAACTGAAACAGAAAGAGGACATTGGGCAAACAATATCAAGGCTACCTTCTTGTTTTATATATTCATGTTCATATAGAAAATAAAACATGTTCCTATACATAAATGGACATTGTTGGAACATTTTGATCTTTAAAATTGTCAATGCTACTTTTAATTTATAAATGTCAACTATCTTTAGTATTCGCAATTGCTTATAAATATCAATAGAATGCTCATAATGAACGAAACGAGAAAAGAGATTCCTTATCACCTTATTCTGAAGAATTTACAACCTATCACATAACGTGGTCGCTACAACGCATTACCACACCAAAAATCAATGCCATAAGTCAATAAGGAATTTACATTAGAAAAATAGGTTTTAGCTGTTCGTAAATCAAAATATTTTTTTCAATTTATAAGATATACTAACAAATTTAGCAAGTTTTGTACATATATAATCATGTGCATAATTCTTTAAGTTATCACATATAACAAAACTCAAATATTTTATTGAATTTGCGACTTCTAAGGTAACAGAAATTGTGAAAGTTGGGTTAACCTAACATTGTTTAGTTGAAAATACCATACATTTAGGTTTTAGAGGGATTCAAACATAATCTCTTAAATAGACAAAAATCATGAAACATATCAATATAAGATTGTACATAAAAATTCAAAAGTATAGGGTCCTTTCCAACAAAGTGAAAAATAGTATCATTAGCATACATAACTATACATTAACATTTGGAAACAAATAATTTAGATCATTAGTATAACAGAAAACAATAAAGGACGAAGAAAGGATCCTTGAGGGACACCAACTAACACAGAGTATTTCAGACAAACAGACAAAATAAGAAATTTCAGACAAAATAAGATATTTCAGACAAAATAAGAAACCAGTTTTTTGCGATTCGACAAATAAGATTTCAAAAATAATAAATGCAATACCCCTTATTCCATATCTATTTAGTTTTTTTTAAAAAACAGATCATGACACACAGTATCAAAAGCCTTACTAAAGTCAATAAAGATAGGTAATTATGTAAGTGCTTAATATATCTAGGCAAAATATTATCAAAAAACTTCAATGCAGCTTGCTGAGTATCCGCACCTCTTTTGAATCCAAACTGATTTTCAAATATAACTTTACTAGATTTTAAAACCTTTTGTGAGTTAATTTTTCAAACACTTTAAAGATGGTAGAACACTTATTGGTCTGTAATTTTCTAGTAAATCAGCCTTCCCTTCTTTATAAACAGGCACAACTCAAGCCATCTTAAACAGGTTTGGATATTCTCCCAGTGAAATGTATTTATTTGTAAAATTGAGAAATTATTTTATTAAATTAACACTTACCAATTTTAAGTATTTTAACAGAAATATCATACGCATTCACTTTATTTGTTTTTAGCCCCTGATGTAACAACACCAACTGACACAGAGAGGTTTAATCTTACGTACAGCCGAAAAAAAATTTCTTAATTTTCCTATTAGAAACAGTCTAAGATATTATATTCAAAATACGACCAAATTTTCGTATCTTAATTTCGTCAACAATATTTTTAGGAACTTGAATCATCTCAGCAAGGAACCTTTAAGCTGTCTCATTATCATCATTATCTGAAGACAATCCGTTTACATGCAGTAACATTATAGAGTTTCAGAGCTTCTCTATGTCCTCTACATGTCATCATTATTGTTTAAACAATTCCTTAGTATATCATAATTGTTGTTTACAGTTTTATATTCATTTTCAAGGACATAGAGTCTGCCATTGAAAGTTTTCATTCGATCAGATTTATTATCCAATTACTCGTTTACTCTTTTCAATTCGTCTCGAAACTCATAATGACTTTTATAACTTCATCCAAAGCGCTAGTTGTCGGAGTTAATTTTCTCTGGCTTTACGTCCACATTTAGGTTTACTGTCAAAATTTTCTAGGGTTGTAACAAGTCTGTCAATTTCCTGTTTATCCTCGAAACTATCATCATCATCATCACAAGAGTTTAAATTTTTCATTCTTATATTATTTTAATTATGCAGGTAAGAGGAAACAAACGTAATCATATAGGAGATAATATACTGTACTTCACAAGAGTAACGAAGGCGGATTTTTTTTTTTTTTTTAGAGCGGACCTCACCGACGAGGGCATATGCCGTCCTTCCAGGCAGACAAAATACAGCCTTTCAGGCCGTCACAAGTTTAGAGCGAGTGAAACACGTCCACACGCTATGAGAGCTCAT
>SEYY01024536.1:0-2500 GCA_009176605.1 Armadillidium nasatum | reverse complement strand
CTTCCGCAAGAACGGCTCTCACCTGTGGGGAGATGTTTCTGACATTTTGATAGCATTTTCAATGGCATTTTTTTTATATTTAGGGGAAAAAATCCATAAAAATCATGAAAACACCATGAAGGAGTGATTCAATCAAAAAGAACCTCACATGAATATGTTCCCATTTCATTTTTCTAAGTATTATGGAAAAATAAAAATAAATTGTTAAGCAAATTTTGAAGGGGGGTTATTTTAAGTTTTGGTGGGCGATTTTCCAATTTGGAAAACCATGAGAACACCATGAAGGATTGCTTCAATCAAGAACAATGTTTAGATGAAAAGGTTTCTACATCATTCTTCTAAACATCCTGAAAAAATAAAGAATAGTTGCTGAGCAAATTTTGATCTAGGGTCATTTGAAGTTGGGCGAGAGATTTCCAAATTTAAAAAAAAAACCATGAATACACTATGAAGGAGTGTTTCAATCCAAAACAACCCTTAGATGAAAATGTTCCTACATAAGTATCCAGAAAAAAAAGTTGTTGAGCAAATTCTGAAGGGGGGCCATTCAAAGTTGAGGTGGGCTATCTCCTAAACCATAGCCACACATAAATTTACAAGAATACAGAAATATGTATCGTTCCTAGTTATACTGATGTATCGTGTGATTTTTCTACTGTGAATATTAAAAGGGTAATATCAAAAAAACAATAATCGACAAACCAGACCCAAAAAATGTTCGCACCCCCTGCAATTAACCACTAAATTTACTGGTTCCAGATTGGCTGACTCGAATCTCAACAAACAATTTTATATTCTTCGACAACTTAAACTTTTTTTATTACAGCACAACTAGGGAAAAAATTTGTACTTCTCTGGCATATATATATATATATATATATATATATATATATATATATATATATATATATATATATATATATATATATATATATATATATATATATATATATATATATATATATATAATATATATCGAAAATTCCCGGTTTTCTGATCCCGATATCAAGTTTATTTTATGACGAAAGGATTTTGCAATTTGTCTAAAATATTTCACAGAATATTCATAAAATTTCAATGATAAGTGCAACCAGCACTCAACATTTCCGATGTTATTATCAGGGTAGCATAATTGCCAAGCACCAGTACAGAAGGAGACAACCCTCTTTTCATCTTTTAGATCTGGCAGCAGTGGACGGGAAGTGACACCACGAAGACGCAGGACATGAATATCAATTCACTGCGAACTCGATATATTACCGCAGTCATGCGTAATCGAAGACAACGACTGCGCGATGAAGGAGACTAACAAAATGGAAAAAGGAATGTTATTATTAATAAATTAAATGTTAAAAGAATGTTAATGATAATGTTATAAAAAGAATGTTATTAACGTTAACGATATAAGTTCTATAAAATTTAAGCAAAGCCGCTTTTGCAATCTCAAATTATATATATATATATATATATATATATATATATATATATATATATATATATATAATATATATATATATATATATATATATATATATATATATATATATATATATATATATATATATATATATATATATATATATATATATATATATATATATATATATATATATATATATATATATATATATATATATATATATATATATATATATATATATATATATATAATTTATAATCTTTTTATTCATTAAAGCAAATCAAAATTTTTAGGGGAAAAAAGTAAAAAAAAAACTCAAAGAACATTTTTTTTTTTTAAAAAAAAAAAATTTTTTTGAAATAAAAATTAAAAAAAAAAAAAAGCAAAATAAAATAAATTTAACAAAAATTATTTAAAAAGAAAAAAGTTTTGAAAAAAAAAAAAAAAATAGTTTCTTTTTCTCCTCTTTGTATTTGCCAAGCATTTGACGTCACTTCAGAATCATTCTTGATATTTGACAGAAAAACTTTCTAATTTGTATTTTCAAAGAAATGAGATACGATAAGAGTTTTTATAGCCTTTTTGTAAAATTTAATTTTTTTTTAATATATATATATATATATATATATATATATATATATATATATATATATATATATATATATATATATATATATATATATATATATATATATATATATATATATATATATATGGGGGAGGGAAGTAGCGCTCCCGAGGCAATGAGATTACCCCCTTTGGATATATGGGATGTTAAGGGTATTTATCATCTCATTCCGGTGCCCAATGGTTCGCTCCCTTTCGGGCGCATCCCCACCTTCTTCTACACGGAGTAGGCTCTAATTCACACATAAAACAATATTACAGACACAAACACTCTTTAAAAAAAGCAAATTAATAATAATGGCGTCAACAACAGTAGCCTTGGAGAAGCCCCGGGGGCGGCTTCAAAAAATAGCCTCTTATTTACTCCTTTCCCTGTCTCCACTTAGGAGTTGGTGGGCTCCGGTGATGAGGTTAGTGCCACCAAGACTCTGCAGCCGGCTTGTCCTGATGCAC
>SEYY01024534.1:30000-35000 GCA_009176605.1 Armadillidium nasatum | reverse complement strand
AAAAAAAAACTCGATTTTGAGTTCAATAAATGGAGAACATCTCTTGGAACTGTTTTGAAATCCAAAACAGTTGCAAAGAGAAAATAAACTTTCTTTATATTCTATATATATATATATATATATATATATATATATATATATATATATATATATATATATATATATATATATATATATATATATATATATATATATATATATATATATATATATATATATATATGGAATTATTTATAATCTTATCTCCAATTGAAAGTAAGGTTTTTGTAAAGAGCTTTCCACTGATAAACATTTTCCCATTCTCGCTGTTCCTTGGTCCTCCTCTTTTCAATAGTTTGACATTTTAACATCAGTAACGCTAGACATATCGAAAGCCTTCGAAAGCCACTCCTATGTCGATGACTTCACCCTTCATTACTCCTTTTAGTTTGAACGACTCCCTTCCCAACAGCAGTTAAATGACGCTAGGAGAGTCGCGTACGAGGAACTAGCATCTGATCTTTCTCGTTTTTAAAATCGAGGCAAAAAAAAGATGGTGGTTTCAATTTCTCGAAAACTCAGTTCCTTCACCTCTCAACTTGACATAACCTTCTAAACAATATGATATCTTCATCGTAAACATGGAACTCAAACTTTCGTCTGTCCTTAATATTCTCGGTGTTCCTTTTTCTTTTGGTCTTTCTTGAAAAGATCACATTGTCGCTCTTTCTAAACAAGTCTCTAAGGGTTTGAATGTTCTGAGATGCCTTTGTTATTTCTTCAAGCCCCAAAAATTTCTTAATTTTTATAGGGGCTTTGTTCGCCCTTTTATGGAGTACATCTAATACAACTAGGGTATTTCTAGATATAGAGCTCTCTTGGTTAAAGGTTGAGTCAAGGACAGTTCGCATTTTAAATTCTCTCTCCCTCTCTCACTAACTTTCCAGTCTCTTTTTTTCTGCCCGTCGAATTGTTGAGTTATTCTCTTTGTACTATCGCTACTACAATGGGCACTGCTCTTCTGAACTCTCTTCGCATATCTCTCCCTTTGAGGAAGGCTCGTGTTACACGCCATTCCGAACAGTCTCATCCTTTGCATATACAAGTTTCTGACCCAAGAAGAAAGAACTATGCTCAATTTACATGTATTCTGCTGGTCTGAAACATACTCCCCTTATCTATTTTCCTAACGTCCTTTGACTTGAACATCTTCAAGCACATGCATGTAAGTATGAATGTATATATGTATGTAAGTATTTATGTATATATGTATGTAGGCATGTACAGTCGTGAACAAAAGTTCGTTCCTATTAAGCTGGAAATAAATATTTATATAAAATGGAGATCATTTCATAAAAGCTCTATTTTGAATAAAAGAGAATAAAAACATTGAGAGGGGCTTAATTGAACTGTGATTGGCTGAACCTGAAATGATCTCCATTTATATAAATATTTATTTCCAGCTTAATAGGAACGAACTTTTGTTCACGACTGTACATACTCCCCTTATCTATTTTCCTAACTTCCTTTGACTTGCACATCTTCAGGCACATGCATGTAGGTATGTATGTATATATGTATGTAGGCATGTACACTATGTGTGTATCCTTTCTTTTGAGTGCAAGGAAATAACAATGATGCTGATCACGTTCGTAAAATCGTTAATATTGGTTCCGATAATGAACTAATATTGACCAAATTCAGTTATTTGTTCTTTCGTTTGTTTATTTATTTAATTATAAATTTATTTATATTTTATTTATTTTATTTTATTTTATTTACTCCGTAATTTAAAAAGTTCTTAAAATAATAAATCAGTTTTCCTTTTTAATTTATTTAAAAAGATTTTAATTTTATACATTTTTCTTCAATTTTCTCGTCAAAATTTAAATTAATTTTTATTTTGTCGATTTAAAAAAAAAAAAAAAAAAAAAAAAAAAAAAAAAAAAAAAAAAAAAATTTGTAGATGCTAAAGCCGAGAATATTTTTTTTTTCTTCTTATTTTCGGACAACTTTTGTTGATTTTTGAAACGTCGGTCTTCGAAAATTTCCAAAACTTACTTTACATATTAAAATCAATTGCAAATATTAGTACAGCATATTAATTCCGGCTTTAAAACTAATGTTTTGCCAGTCTTGTTAGAGCTTTTAATTAAGGCAGAACAAATGTTTTCGTTAATAAAGTTTTGAAGGCGAGCGATGGAGTTTTCTCAGTAAAAATGTTAAACAATTTATGAGGTAGAAGAATTATTAGAATTGAAGGAAAAAAAAATTTGTGGTTCGTATATTTGCACTTTATTTTTTTTTAAAGATTTTTATTTAGTTTTTCTATTTATTTATTTATTTTATTCTATTATATATATTATATAGCTAACGGTTTACAAGTCTGGCAGTAATCTTCCTACCATCTATATACTATATATATATATATATATATATATATATATATATATATATATATATATATATATATATATATATATATATATATATATATATAGATATATATATATTATATATATATATATATATATATATATATATATATATATATATATATATATATATATATATATATATATATATATATATATATATATATATATATATATATATATATATATATATATATATATATATATTATATATATATATATATATATATATATATATATATATATATATATATATATTATATATATATATATATATATATATATATATATATATATATATATATATATATATATATATATATATATATATATATATATATATATATATATATATATATATATATATATTATATATATATATATATATATATATATATATTATATATATATATATATATATATATATATATATATATATATATATATATATATATATATATATATATATATTATGTATATTATTTATCCACCATTCACTGGTCGGGGCTACGTCTCTTTTCCTTTTTTTCGATACTAATGGCATGATTAATGCTAAAATTCCAACATGAATTTTATTTAACTCTGTCTCTGTCTATGTTTCTGTCTTTGTCTCTGTCTCTGTCTCTGTCTCTGTCTCTGTCTCTGTCTCTATCTCTATCTCTGCCTCTATTTCTGTCTAACTCCTTTTCTAACTCTATAAATCTGTTTAAGGGAATCTGTCTACTAGATACTGTTTTCAACTAGAGTGTAACATTAGGCAAACTTTCCTACGTATATAGATATAATATTTATGTATATATATATATATATATATATATATATATATAATATATATATATATATATATATATTATATATATATATATATATATATATATATATATATATATATTATATATATATATATATATATTATATATATATATATATATATATATATATATATATATATATATATATATATATATATATATATATATATGATATATAATATATATTATATATTATATATATATATATATATATATATATATATATATATATATATATATATATATATATATATATATATATATATATATATATATATATATATATATATATATATATATATATATATATATATATATATATATATATATATATATATAATATTAAAAAAATGCAAGAATTTTAACTGCCATAAGGATACTATGAGAAAATAAAAATAATAAAAAAATAAAAACAGAAAGTTACAAAAATGTTGACCTTGTGTTGACCTTGTGTTGACCTTGTCTTAACCTTATTTTGGGCGTGGAGGAAGCAGAGTGAATCAGAATAAAGATTAATAGGAATATTAGTTAGAAATATGTGTTATCTGTGTTATTAGATAGTAAGATTGATTTCCTGTTAGTCTCTTTGCTATTTAAATTTTATCAAAAGAGATAAGTACTAGTGTGATTAATTTCCATCCAGAATTTTAGGTAACAAATTTCTAATTTTAATTTTAATTTTATTTTTTTAAATTATTTGTAAATTTAGAACACAACCTTTTAATTAATCTGTAGCGCTATACGCTGTTAGGTTTTGGTTAGGTTAGGTGATATTTAACATTAAATAAATTTTTTACTTTTTTTAAATTTGGAAAATTTCATAAAAAAAAGTAAGAAATTTCAATTTTTTTTATCTCTCTTTTTTATATTTTTTATTTTACTTTTACTTTTTATCCTTCTTTTTTTATATTCATTTTAATTTCAGTTGTAAATATTTCATTAATTCATCTTCAATCTTTTCAGCAAGGTTTTTATTTCATCTGAATGTGTTATAAATATAAATAAGGCTTTAATATTGCTGAATATATATATATATATATATATATATAATATATATATATATATATAATATATATATATATATATATATATATATATATATATATATATATATATATATATATATATATATATATATATTATATATATATATATATATATATATATATATATATATATATATATATATATATATATATATATATATATATATATATATATATATATATATATATATATATATATATATATATATATATATATATATATATATATATATATATATATATATATATATATATATATAATATATATATATATATATATATATATATATATATATTATATATATATATATGGGGTAATTCAGTCCACAATTTATGATACTTTTTAAGATACTAAAATTTACAAGCTATATATTTTTAATTTTTTCAAAATAATTATTTTTTTTTTTATAATATTATTTATTTATATAATATATATATATATATATATATATAATATATATATATATATATATATATATATATATATATATATATATATATATATATATATATATATATATATATATATATATATATATATATACCCCACGATTTTTTGAGGATGGAGCAATTCAGTCCACAATAATTTTAGTATATTTTAATATCATCATTAAAGTGTTTTATTTCCTTAATTATTAAAATATTTTAAAATATTATTTTCAAAAATTACGTTAACAAAAATCTTATAATTATCTTTTATTGCTTCCTAAATTATGTATAATAAAAAT
>SEYY01024533.1:27500-30978 GCA_009176605.1 Armadillidium nasatum | reverse complement strand
TATATTATATATATATATATATATATATATATATATATATAATATTATATATTTATTTTTATATATATATATATATATATATATATATATATATCTATATATATATATATATATAATATATATATAATATTATATATATATTATATATATATATATATATATATATATATACTATATAATTATATATATATATATATATATATATATATATATATATATATATATATATATATATATATATATATATATCCTCATCACCAAATACGGTCAACCCGATAGGGTGATCCTCTAGAATCTTCTTAGTTCCTATATGCCTTGTTTACATGAGTAGCTTATATTTTTACGTAGCCGGCTTGATAGGCCTGTCACTACAACTTCCCATTCTTTCCTATCATTCTTGATCATTTTATAGGATCCTTGGTTAAATTTGAATGATCAAAAGGGTACTTACCTGAAGAACAATTTCGGTATTTTCCAGAAGTAATTAATTTCAAAACATTTCCGGTGATATCTTTGTACACCATCCTCCGCTTTATCAACCAAACCCCCTCCTCCATCCACTCATCCACCTTATTCTTTCGTTTCTAATCCTATCTATCATTCTCAAACTCCATTTCTCTCTCAATACCTTCATTTCAGACACATTCAAAATTTTCTCGCCTGATTATTCATCATCCATGTTTCACACTAATACATTACAGATGGAAAATACATATACTCAGACATTCTTACCTTTATTTTTTTTTATCCTTCTCTTAAACCCCCATCGCTTTCATTCCCTCAACCACTCTATTTCTTATTTCCTTTTCCATTCCACCTTTTCCTTCCACCAACATTTCCAGATATTTGAACTCTTCCACCTCCTAAAATTTCTTTCTCCCTTCACCTCCTCATCCCACCACAATTCCTCATGACTTACCTTTTTGCTGGATTTTCTTTCAATCTCATGTTCGCGAATTTTCTCACAAACTTTTTCACCAGCATTATCAATTTTTCATCAAACTCTGTCATCAACAGCGCATCATCTACGAACAGCAAAACATTTACATCTCATTTACCATTAACACTTCTCAACCTAATACCATTCCCTTCCCTCCCCATTCCTCTAATTACACCATCCATCAACAGATTAAACAATCACGGCAACATTACGCACCCCGGTCTCAGTCCTACCCCAAAGCTAAACCAATCCGTAAGCTCCCTCTTCGCATATACTCTTGATCTACAATTTTCATAGAAAGCATTGATCCATTTCAATAATCTCCTCCTCACCACCCTTTTCATTATATCTCAAATAACTTCTTCCTACACACTCTATAATATGCTTTTCCAAATCCATAAAACATATATACTCCACTTTATCTTTTTCACGCAATTTCTTACAGGTCATTCTCAGTTTGAACATCTGCTCCACACACTCATTACTCTTTCTAAAAACCTCTTATTCCTCACCCACTCCCTCTTGCTAATCCTTTCATTCTCTTACGCCCTCTCCTAAATCTTCCCTACCACATTCTACAAACTTAACCTACCATAATTTCTACACACTATCTTATCCCCTTTTCATATGTATATATAGGAGCAATGCAAGCTTCCTGCCACTCCTGAGGCAGTCTCCCTTCTCCCTAACACACATTAAGCATTCTAACCTACAGTCAACCACTTCCCCAGCTCCCTCCCTTACCATTTCTCCATACACACTAACTGCTCTTGCCGATTTTCACTTCTTTATCTTTGTTTCTGGTACTTCTACCTGCCCCCTACTAATATCCGTCCCCTCTTACCCAAAAACTACCTCCCCATTATTCCTCACCTCTATTTCTCTCTTTATCCAACAATTCACTAAACGACCTTCTAAATCTCTTATCTTATAATAACTCACCAACAATTTCCTTTTCACACCTTCTACCTGCTCTTCCCCTCCTCTCCTCACCATATTTACCTCGTCCTAGAACATTTTATTTATCTTCAGAAAATTTTCTACCAGCTTTCTACTCCATTCCTCTTTTTCTCTCTTTTTCGCCCTCTTAACTTCTCTCATCAACCTCCTACACCTCTCCCTGTACTCTTTCCAATCCATAGTCTCCTTCGTACCTGAATATCTTTCTTTCTTTTCACCATATTGCCCAACTCTTCATTCCACCACTCACTCTCTTTCCGTATACCATTCGCTATTTTCTTTACCTCACACTCCTTTCTCACAACCTCCACTAAAGCTCTTTTCAATTTACTCCATTCCTCCTCCTCCTCTCCAGTTCTACCTTATCCCTCTTATGTAGTCATCTCTCTTCTCTTCTTCTTCTTCCAGCCTTTCCACAAGCACCACCTCTAGCACCCTCTTCTTCACTTTCACTAATTTTGACCCTCGCTACCACCAAGTAATGGTCCGATATTATACACATCGCCGTTCTCTTTATTACATTAGCATCTAAGAAATTACTCCTTCCTTCACATCTAATGCAAACATAATCCAAAAAAACTTCTTTCCCCATTCGCCATACTCACCCTGGTATACTTATGAATATCTTTTTTCATAAACTATGTATTTCCTATAAATATATATATATATATATATATATATATATATATATATATATATATATATATATATATATATAATATTATATAATATATATTTATATATTATATATATATATATATATATATATATATATATATATATATATATATTTAAATTTCTTTCATATCGTTTTATATTATTTATAGTATTAAGAATTAGCGTTAATTAAAGAATTCAACTAATATATTCGCAATAAATGTATTTTTTCCAAAATATAAAGTTAACTATAAAAAAATTGTATTTTCTATATTTTATCAAGAAAAGAAAATTAATTTTAAGATTAACTTATAAATAAAAATTAAAAAAATATGGTTGCTAGCACTTTTTATTTTTATTTTTATTTATATATATTTATATATATATTATATATATATATATATATATATATATATATATATATATATATATATATATATATATATATATATATATATATATATATATATATATATATAATATATATATATATATATATATATATATATATATATATATATATATATATATATATATATATATATATATATATATATATATATATATATATATATATATATATATATATATATAAACTCCTGTTGAAAATTATTAAACAGCGTTTAAAGTATGAAATCATGTCTCACTGTCACCGATGTTTGTGTAATACTACAATAGTTTACTGTGTCTGTACAAGGAGATAAGGAGGGTGATAGAGAGATGTATGGGCGTCACAATAAAATACGTAGTTACTTCTAAGAATACATCGCATACACCTTGTTAAAAAAAAAAAAAAAGCATCGTTCCAACTAACATGGAAATGATCTATAACCTGAAAATTCAGTTAATAATGATTAGCATCACCTCTGTCACTACTGACTGCCTGCTTAAATAGATAGTCTGTAACAGTCATTGCAAGGC
>SEYY01024533.1:10000-12500 GCA_009176605.1 Armadillidium nasatum | reverse complement strand
CTCCTCCTTCTTCATCTTCATCTTTTTATTCGAAATCCATTTGGAAGTCCACACTTATCACTTCAAATATCTCTCTTCAGAAATGAGGAAATTTTAATACAACGTATAGCATTGAGAAGGAAACAAATTTGCATTTAAATTAAGGAAACAGTCCGTCGTCAATCAGTAACTCCTGCATTCTTAAAACTTTTTTTTTTTTTTCCTACTTGGAGGAACAAAAAAAAGGGGGAAAATAAGAACAAAAAAAGGGGAAAATAAGTTCTTATTAGAAAAGTGGTAGAAAATTTTCCAGAGGAAAATTTTATGAGAATCTTGATAAAAAAAAAGGGAAAAAAGGGGGAAAAAAAGTTTATTAAATATTTACTTCATTAAAGTTTTGAAATATTTTTTCCTTATTTTTAACTTTTCGGTTCCTTACATATTTTTGACAGAAATATTTTTATTGCAAATATTTTTTTTAATACAAAGACTTGCTTGATGCTTTTTTTTGATACATTTAATACAGAGTAAATTTTAATGTAATTTTGTTTTGAATGTTTATTACTTTTCAGTTTCTCATAACGTTTGTTTGTTACTTCTTTTATGTCTCTCTATTTGTTTCTGATGTCTGTCTGTGGCCTGTCTGTCTGTCTCTCTTTTAATATTATTTCCATTTAGGCTGGGCCAGGCCTATCGCGGATGCCGGAGATTATTCCCATCAGTGGCAAGAGCATTCCACTGATGTACTCATTTCACGACTGAGTCATTTTGAGCTATGCGCAAGGAGAAATCGCCACATTTCCCGCTCCGGCAAGGCCTCGAACCCTGGACCTCTCGATTCTATTACGAGTGCTCGATCGATGAGCTACGAAGCGCATATATATATATATATATATATATATATATATATATATATATATATATATATATATATATTATATTATATATATATATATATATATATATAAATCTCATATATATATATATATATATATTATATATATATATATATATATATATATATATATATATATATATATATATATATATATATATATATATTATATATATATATATATATATATATATATATATATATATATATATATATATATATATATATATATATATATATATATATATATATATATATATATATATATATATATATAATATATATATATATATATATATAATATATATTATATTATATATATATATATATATATATATATATATATATATATAATATATATATATATATATATATATATATATATATATATATCTATCCATTTTGTGCATAAAAAGTTATGTAAAGTCTTAATTTGTGGCGTCAAAAAAATATTTTCACAAAATGCGATAAAAATTACAAGCACAAAATGCTGAGAATTGTTGAAGTGATTTTTTCTCACGTATTGCAATATATTTTATTAAACAATTTCATCATAGATAAAGTGAGGAAAAAAAATTGTACTTCAAAATTTAGGCAATTACTTTACGACTTCTGAATAAGATTCCTCGTAAGCTATTTAAGTCTCCTTAGCAGAGATACGAAGTCCAAAGCAATAATAAAAAAATGAATGAAAAATAAATTCCCACAGAAATAGTTAAAGTTAAAATTCAGAATATTGCAGGAACCATTTTTTTCTTTAAGGGGGTGAGGGGGGGAGGCGTAAAAAAAGTAGAGAATTTTGTTTAGAGAATTCGAATTGATACAATTCCAAATTGAAAATTTAGATGCAAAGACATTGTGGAACGCAATTCCAGAATCCGATTCTAAACCTTGGATGAAAATTTTGAATATTTTTATTAGTTTATTTTATAAATTACGCTAGTCTTTTATATTTATCTTATTTTAATTAACCTTTTTCAGGTATTTTTTTTTATTTATATATATATTATATATATATATATATATTTATATTATATATTATATATATATATATATATATATATATATATATATATATATATATATATATATATTATATATATATATATATATATATATATATATATATATTATATATATATATATATATATATATATATATATATATATATATATTATATATATATATATATATAAAGTTTTAAGAGTTTCTCTCTGTCATTAAGTACTAAGAAGGATAATTTTCCTCCAACTTTTTTTTCAAAAGAATTTTTCTTTTGACTTTGACTTTAACTTTGTCGTGCGATTCTGTCCTTAAAAGAATTTTTTTTTTAAAAAGAGTTCTTGATTTGCTACAGAACTAATGGCTTCAATTTACTTGTAGATACATTTTTACTTATATTGCATGAATGTATACATATGTTTAGCATCTATTTAGTAAAGGAAAGGTTTAGTGGTACTTGAAATATATTTATATATTAATATTATATATATATATAATATTTATTATATATATATATATATATATATTATATATATAATATATATATATATGGAACTGTTTAATAAATTTTTTCCTTATATTTCAGATCTTTGATTTTTAAAATAAGAAAGTTTTGAAAAATA
>SEYY01024532.1:0-41577 GCA_009176605.1 Armadillidium nasatum | reverse complement strand
TCAGTATCCAGTTTGCTGGGACTACAAAAGAGTTTTCATGGAATAAATAATAAGGGTGATATAGAGGGGGAACCCAAAGACAATTTGAAAGAATCTCATAGTCTTAATCCAGAAATAAAGAAATTATTCAGCAATGATATTAGACTCATACAATGCATACCTCATACCGTCGGCAAAAATTTCACCCGTGGATCAAGTGAGGGGGAAGAGAGGAAACATGGGAGTCTACAATGTTGATTGCAGAGACTGTGGGAGTAAATATATAGGAGAAACCAATGATTTAAGGAGAAGAATTTACCAACATAAATATACTTTGGAAACAGGTGATCAAAAATCAGTTTTATACAAACATAGAGTGGATCACAATCATTACATCGATTTAAACACCACATAAAATACTGTCTGGGAACGGGAACGTAGATAATAGGAACCTCATAGAGTCTTTTCTCATAAAAAAAAAACATTCCTAATTTCAACTCTGATAATGGCGTCTTCAATATAGAAAATATTCTGAAAAAAAAAAAAATTTTTATTACAAAACAATTTTCTCGAGGATTTTAAAAAATTAATACTTGATTACCCATTATCTTTATCAAAAAATTTATATACAAACAAAATTGATATATGTGAAATTTGTGTGTGTGTGTATGTGTGTGTGTGTGTGTATGTGTGTGTATGTCTGTGTGTATGTGTGTGTATGTGTGTATGTATGTACGTATATATATATATATATATATATATATATATATATATATATATATATATATATATATATATATATATATATATATATATATATATATATATATATATATATATATATATATATATATATATATATATATATATATATATATATATATATATATATATATATATATATATATATATATATATATATATATATATATATATATATATATATATATATATATATATATATATATATATATATATATATATATATATATATATATATATATATATATATATATATATATATATATATATATATATATATTTTTTTTTTTTTTTCTTTCTTACGTACGTTTTCGAAATTTTTGGATTGTGGAAATTAATAATGTGTGTTCATCTTTTTGTCAAGAACAGTTCTGGCGTGTGTTTGTTATTCTCGGATATTCTAGATGCGTGATTCTTCCTCTCGGATTTTGTTGATGCTTCCTTCTTATTTGTTTCCTCCTGTGGCTTGATATGAATGCTCAGATATTTTGGGATCCAAAGCTTGCCTATTTTTAATCTTTAGTCTTTTGGCAATTTAATTATTGTTATGACATTTTTTTGTATTACTTTTTAATGTTTTAAGTCGGTTCTTAGCAAAACTAAGGCCGATTTCTCTCTCTCTCACATTTTAGAGTTACTATATATATATATATATATATATATATATATATATATATATATATATATATATATATATATATATATATATATATATATATATATATATATATATATATAAATATTTGATATAGCTTCTTTTCTTCACCTGTGTCAAAGAAAGATTCAATTAAATGGTTGCTAACAAAAAAGTGACGCAATTGTCCCCCAAGTACCTTTACGACATGGTGGAGTTGTTAGAGAGAAGCATTTTAACTAAGAACTTTATAAGATTATAGTCAAAGTCACTCGATGTTATAGGGAACAATGTATGCTTTGTTGAAAGATTTGTGGCTTCTTCGGCAGAATCTTCAAATAAGTTGATTGAAGAATGACAGTAGGACAGTAACTCTTCGTTGAATAGTTTATTTCCTATATGTCGACAACTTGCTAAAGATTTAAGAATGACGAATATTTTTGACGATTATTCCGAACTTATCAGTTCAGTATGAGGGAGGCCCAACCATCCGTGTGGTTTACGTTAAATCCTCTAAATAGAGGACTTCAGCATTTGGATGAAAGTAAAGTCTCGTTAGTTGCCGTAAGTATTAAAAAACTGAAAATCTGTTCCATTTCTTGGAATCCTTAAAATCCTCCCCGGGGGGGATGACACCAGCCATCTTTGGACGGGTGTCAGAGAAAGTAAAATCGAAAAGAATACGATATGGGACTTATTCGGATTCATCGGAACTGGATTGTTCCGCGAATTTGAGATTTGCAGCCACGGCCGCTCTTCGAAGTAGGACGTTTTACAACAGGTTTCCTTACTGATGTATTTGCAGAAGAAGTATCAGGAAGGGCTTGAGAAGTTGAAATAGATGATGTTTCGGATGAAGGCCTATTACCACTATGAGTTAAAGATAGCTCTAATGGGTAGAGATGCTTTATAGGATAAGTATTTATTTGACCACCGGGTGTTCTTACAAATACCGACCGAATACGATTATCATCTCCATATATTAACTGGGTTACAACACCCATTTGCCAAAAGGGACGTTCCTTTGCAGAACTACGAATTAATACTACGTCGTCGACTTTAACAAGGTTGTTCCAATTTGTCTGGATAAAGGTCGCGACTAGTTTCTCTTAAACTAAGCAGATATTCCTCATACCAACGGGTTCGGAATTCTTCGAATATTTTAGAAGTTTTTTCCAGAGATTGCAAGAGTGCATTCCTGGCTGTCGAAGGAGAACTCCAGAAACGGTCATTTCTACTCTTTCCTGGCAATACCAAGCTTGTTTTGGCATGCTGTTTAAGGAAACAGTTCGGAGTAAGAGGAATTATATCATTTTCGCTTGATGCATAGGTCAATGGACTAGAATTTATGGCATCTTCAATGTCTGAAAGAGTGGTCACGAAATTGAAATATTCAATAGAAGACCGTCCTATTGTCTTCATTAGACAACTCTTGACAACACGTAACATTCTCTCCCACTGGCTTCCAACCCATGGACTATAAAGAGGAATCCGTCTATGGATTATCTGATTTCTTCTCAAAAATTCCTTTCCATTTTCAGATATTACAAATAATTCGATGGCGTCTGTACCTTGCACGAAGGATCGAGCGTTGTCACTATAAACAACGTCTGGAACTCCAAATCGGTTTACAAACCGTTGGAAGGACTGTACAAACGTCGCAGAAGACATGTCTGGAATCAAATCCAGGTAAATAGCCCGGATGTTCAAACATGTATAGATCAAAATAAACATTTTTTGAGCTTGAGTGGAACCTTTTACCTTGACCCACCAGTGTTTTGTAAAATCCACTCCGACATGTTGAAAAGGTCTGAATAGATCTACTTGAGCTCTTGTAAAATTTGTAAACCGAGGATATTTATACGCAAAGTTATTGAACTTTTTACAGGTAATGCATTCTGCATAGGACTTTTTTGATAGTGGATCTAGCAGCAGTGATCCAAAATCCTTTCAATCGAATATTAGTAAGAGTGGCTTGTATGCCCAAATGCTTACAATCAAAATGTGCTTTACGAATGAATAGATATGTGTCAAATGATGGTTTTTGCCCAAAACAACAGGATTTATAATATCGAAGCTATAGTAATTGGATCTAGCCAATCTACCTTTACTCCTAATAAGGCCATTGTCATCCAAAAATAAATTTAGATTGTTGACCAGATCAGGAGGTTGCTCAGATGAAGTTGGATCTTCTCTGACTCTCTCTAAAAATGTCAACTCTTTATTAAAGGACTCCCTCTGCATGATTTTCAAGCAGTATAAACGAGCTTGAGCGTCAGAATCGACATTAAGGCCTCTTGTGAGAGCCGAAAACTTGTATAGAAGAGCACAAACTCGTAAAAGGGAACCGACATTCGAAAATTTACTGAAATCAATTGCAGGAGGATCTTGGGTTGCTTGGAAGGTGGACAACACAGAGGTCACAGTTCTGATTTCTGTATTGCTCCAATCAATTTCAGGCCAATAAATAGGGGCGGATGCTAGCCATTCCGGACCATTTATCCATAAAGAAAACTTCTTCCTAAATTCCTTAAGAGATAAGCCTCTAGTGAGGAGGTCCGCAGGATTTTCTTCAGACCGTACAAAATGGAACTCGGGTTGAAGTAAGTGTTCTTCCTTCAGGGAAGAAATCATTCGACGAATGTCCTGAATCCTGTTCTTCACGAATATGCTTTTATTCTTTTTCCCTCCATGTAGAACCCATTGTAATGAAATTTGGGAATCAGAAAATATATAGAGGCTACGAAAATGAGAATCAGGAAATCCACTCAATACCTGAGGCAAACACTTGAGTGCCAAAAATATTGATAATAGTTCTAAACAAGGTAAGGTCTTACTTTTCATAGGGGATACTTTACCTTTAGCCCAAAGAATATTGGGACTCTTACTACTAGAAGTAACGTAGACAACAAATCCATAACAGACAGAGCTCGCGTCACAGAAAATTTTTAATGACAAATCGTTTTCCGCTGTCTCAAAACACGACCGAGGGAATGTCACCTCTTTTAAGGAATTTAAGTCGAGTCGCAGCTTTTCCCACGAGGTCTTTAAATCGATGTCAATCTCGTCGTCCCAAGCCTATATCTCTTGCTCCCAGGTCCTCCTCATCAGAAGACGACCTCTTATGGTGACGGGAAGAAACAGAGACAATGGGTCGAATACTTTAGCAATCTCGGAGAGCAGCTGTCTCTTGGAGGTAACAGATCCAAGTACAAAATCACTTAATTTAAGAGTGTCGGATGAAGTGTCGAATAAATATCCTAACACTCTCTCTTCTGAGCTCCTATGAGAAGAGTTTTTATTATTCTGCTCAAACAACTCTCTGAGTTCTGGACAGTTCGAGTTCCAGGAACCCAAATCGAATCCACCCTCACTCATTCGATAACAGGTGGTTTTAAAAACGTCTTTAAGAACATCAACAGAAGTGTTGGTGTATATCAGGTTGTCCATATACAAGTTGTTTTGTAACAAAGAAGAATAGATGTCAGGAGGGTACTGCTTGGCATGATGCCGAATAACAGCTCCAAGAATGTAAGGACTTACTGCTAGTCCAAAAATGATTGTAGTATATCGAAAAGTTCGAAGACTTCCCTCCTCTTCCCAGAAAAAAACAAAATCGATTTCTATCCTTTTCTAATTTGAGTCGTATTTGTAGGAAAGCCTTTGAGATGTCAGCCAACACTACGTATCGATTAGTACGAAAATTGAGAAGTAATTTAAACAGAGAAGCAAGCAAATCTACTCCTTGAAAAGCAGCTTGATTCAAAGATGGACTGTTTCCAATGCGTAAGCTGCAGTTGAAAACTGGTCGAATTTTTGTAGTGACTTGTTCTGCTGTTTTCAACACTGGTCGATGAGGTATCCAGATAAACTTGTGAAAATCTTTTGGGGATACTTGTATTGGTTCAATGATGCCCTCTTTGAGATACTGCCTAAAAATATCTCCATATGCAGAAACGAGTCCCTGCTCTTCAAGGCGCTTCTTTACTCGAAATAATGCGGCCAAAGCCACTTTGTGATTTGAAGGCACGGCTTCAAGAACATCATCATACCAAGGTAATTCGACATGGTATTTACCCTCTTTGAAAATAATTCCCTCGTGGAATTTTTGAATGAATAAAGTATCGATGGATCCTACGTCTGAATCCTCATTAATGCCGAGTGATTCTAATTTATAGATGTTCTCTAATCCTACATCCAGATCTAAATCTGAATGGGTATGCATAAAGGGATCAAAATAAGAGGGTGAAGGTTCGACGATATGGTTGACAACAGTAGATGGAACCTTCTTGACCGATTTACGAAGAGGAGCTGGCAACAAATTTTCTTGATGTCAGAAAGCTCCACTAGAACTTTCACTACCGTTAGTAGTTTCTCCGAAAATTGTCTCTATTTGAGAGGGTGTGAGAAAGGTCTTAGCAGGGCCGAATGGTATATAACCATGACAAGAATCAACTGCACTGCCACCCTAAACAATTTACAACTCGAAAGTGTTTCATAAGATAGAGAGAATCTATTCCAAGAAGACCTTCTATATTTCTCACTTGATCTCCATGTCTACCGCAATAAAAATCATCAGCAATTTTAAACCCGTTATATTTGGCTTGCTGGATGGCTCCCATTAATCCACGAACATCAAACCCGACATCCAAATTTGGATCGATAAACACAGAAATTTTTGTGAAAGAATCACAACATATATTTAGTTCTAAATCTATTGGATGCATCGTTCGATCTTGCTCACCAAGGAAAGTCTTGATGGTGTTTGTACTGCTGGAAAGAGAATGAATATCGACTCCCTAATTTCGAAAGGATGCTACTATTAAAATAGCTTCTTTGGGAACCTAAGTCCAATAGCACTCGAATTTTTTCTATTTTATTTCCTTTTTTGACCTTAAGGGCCATAGTAGGAAGAATGCTGTTCGAAACAGAAGCTCCAGTATTAATACAGAGATGATTTTGATGTGTCTCTTCTTCATCTAATTGTGTAGACAAAGCGGATGCAGAAGAAGACTGGGCCTCTGCTCCTGTTGTGAGAGAACGAGTTTTTTCTTTGGCTTTAGCACCAGTTGGACAAAGTGCAGAAATATGAGCTCCACTACGGCACAAAAAACATGGTCTGCTTAAACCATACCTTTTTGCCGGACACTGTTTCGTGGGATGTTTAGAACTAGAACAACTAGTACACATACCCAGTTCCACACATCGTTCCCTTCTTGCACTGGGAGATGGATAAGTGCTGCAAGAAGACATGTAGTGGTTTGAACCACATAGTTTGCAATCCACCATAGATGAAACTGCTGAACTAGAAATATGTTCTTTCGACTTTTTCTCTCTTTTAGGAGATTTGGAACTCTCACGACGAGAGGTTTTCGCAGTAGTATTAAAAGAAGAAGATTTCTTTTTTAGAATAGGGGACGATTGTTTCTTCTTCTCCTTCTCTTGAAAATAGGATTTACCTCTCATTTTTTCAAGAGTTTTCAGAATTTGTTGATATTTCGATAAAATGGTTACGATGGAAGGGTATTCTTCCTTGGACTCAATCCTCAACTCACGTAAAAAAACTAAAGGCAATTTGTCTACAACGACGTGACTGAGGAATTTGCATCCAGCAGAATTTTCATCAAAAAAATCTACACCAAATTCTTTTAGCTCATAAAGATAAGCACGAACTTCTGACAGAAAATGACGAACACCTTCAACATTCTTATTATCGATAGCTATTGCAGAATCAATTTTATGGAAAAGGGAATCGACTATAAAGGGCACGTCCAGATAAAGATCTTTTAAGGTTTTCAAAGCTACTTGGTAGTTTTCATTTACATTAGGGAAATGTTCGATGTCTCTCAAGGCATAGCCTGTTAAGTGTGCCTTCAGATATTGGAGTTTCGCGGCATCGGATATGTCTTTCCTACACCCGAAAATATTTTCAAAAGACAAAAGAAATGAGCGAAACTGCAATCTGTCTTCCCCTCCAGAGAAACTCTTACACTTCAAAGGAGGAATTTTAACTTCTTGCTGAGGTGTGTAATTCTTCAAAATTGAATGAACTTCAGCTCTTGACACAGCATCCTCATTGGAGTGAGCAGAGGAAGATGACCGATTAGAACTAACGACATCGATAGGTCGAACCTTACTCAATAATATATGATTCTTTAGATGGTAATGAGAAGCTCCAATCACTTCTTCATTTAAAAGAGTCTGATCGTGCTCTATCAGACCAGAAGCACAAATTATAGCTTCAATCTCTCTGTCAAAATGACGAATCTCTTCTTGCCTGAGAGCTACTTCTTCTAGCAATGAAGATACTGTGGAGGAAGAATAATCTTCTCCCGAAACGTCGCAAATATTTTTGAAAAGAAGCGTGATTTTGCGCTTCACAACACCTCGCTGTCTTTTAATCGGAACTAACTTCTTATTTATTTCCATCTAGCAGTTTACTTTTCTCGTCAGAAGAAATAGTAGATGTAATCACTCCAAGATCTTGCTGACATCCATTTTCAAATAACGAACTTATCGACAAAAAAATAATAAAAAATATATATATATATATATATATATATATATATATAATATATATATATATATATATATATATATATATATATATATATATATATATATATATATATATATATATATATATATATATATATATATATATATATATATATATATATATATATATATATATATATATATATATATATATATATATATATATATATATATATATATATATATATATATATATAAATTTCGCAAGAAAAAAAAAGTATTTACTTCTTTTTTGGCGATATTTATTGACTTCCTGTATAAAAAGAATGTATATAAGACGCAAGACGGCAATATTGTCAAATCAATATATCTACATATGCAATTATATTCGTCAAACGAACGAAATTTTTACAAAAAGAAGTAAATGACGCAAACGTCAAGATAAGTGAAAATTTATCGCAATATCTAAAAAGGACGATATAACTACGGTGATATGACAATATTTTTAACGACGAAATTCAATTTTTAATTTTCAATTACTTAACCGTAAGACTAAGTTTAAGATAGAGTTTTAAACAGATGTTTTATTTCGACGACATCAAAGTGTGCTTCAACTATATATATAGTTGCACGAAATATAATAAGAATATTAATATATAGTCTCGGCTTTCAGTGTTTACCTACACACTTTTTACTAAAAATTTTTTATTTTTACAAAGATCGAAAATTTTGATTTTCAGAAACAAAAGTTTTAATCGAATGAACTATAATTTGGTAATTACTAGATCTAATTTAATGTAAGAGTAATATCGAAAAGATCGAAAATTACGTCTCAAATGTAACTTAATTTCACCTCAGTTACACTCTAGGCTTTAAATGTATCAAATTTTAGTATTCAAAGTTAGTCAAAATTTCGAATTTATAATTTGAACGCAACGAAAGGCTAAATATACACTATTGTCTGCAGACGGAGATTCGAATATAAATTGTTGCTAAACAATAGCCACACTTTCGTCACATCAATTTCACTAATAATCAATTTATATGAAGACACGCAAATTTGTAAATTTGAATTTATAAGTCACAAAAATGCTTCACTTTTTGTGAAGACACAAAATTTATATGAAGAAACTAAAATTCTTCAATTTTTGGTATAAAAATTACCGATAGATTTGTAGTCTAGATCTTAAAAATTTGCAATTGTTCCATCAGCAATTTTCACCAATCATCTTTTTCGATCGACGGACCAATCTGCAATTGTCAAGTTGAATCACAAATTAGTATTTTTGTTCTAGAGTCACCGCTTTGATGGAAATTATAGTAACAATCAACTCACTCGATGTTATAGTTGAAACAATGTAGTCTGCTTTGTTGAAGAATTTGTGGCTTCTTCGGCAGAATCTTCAAATAAGTTGATTGAAGATGTGACAGTAACTCTTCGTTGTAGTTTTTGTATTTCGATATTTCGATGTGTCAATTTTGAGAGATACGACGAAAAATATTTCGTAGATCGACAATTCAAAATGAACTTATCAGTTCAATGATCAAAAAAAAAGTGTGAAAGCTTATTCAAATGTTTCGATGTCCTACTCTTTCAAAAGTCATTCTCTGTTTCCGAGTCATTATAAAGGTGACTCCATTGACTCAGAATTCTTAATCCTATATATATATATATATATATATATATATATATATATATATATATATATATATATATATATATATATATATATATATATATATATATATATATATATATATATATATATATATATATATATATATATATATATATATATATATATATATATATATATATATATATATATATATATATATATATATATATATATATATATATATATATATATATATATATATATATATATATATATATATATATATATATATATATATATATATATATATATATATATATATATATATATATATATATATATATATATATATATATATATATATATATATATATATATATATATATATATATATATATATATATATATATATATATATATATATATATATATATATATATATATATATATATATATATATATATATATATATATATATATATATATATATATATATATATATATATATATATATATTTCGGTGAAGCTTTTGCTGTAGCGCTGGACATATCGAAAGCTTTCGATAGAGTCTGGCACAAAGCTTTGATTTCCAAACTTCCCTCTTTCGAAATCTATCCTTCTCTCTGTGACCTTCTCTCTGATTTCCTTTCCGGTCGTTCTATAGCAGCTGTTGTAGACGGCCATCGTTCATCCTATAAATCTATTAATAGTGGTGTTCCTCAAGGATCTGTCCTATCCCCAACACTTTTCCTGCTTTTCATTAATGACCTCCTCCATTAAAACACGTTGACTCCATGCGTAGTGCCGGCTCTCGCACCTCTTAAAAAAAAAATTTCATCCGATTGTCCTGAAAATTTCAATATAGATTGCTTTTTTCCCGACGAAAAAACTCCATTCTCAACGTTTTTGAGAGGGAGTTAAAGCTTAGAAGTTATTTCGGAAATTTTAGGAATGTTCAAATCTACGGTGAGGCCACATAAAAAATGTTTTTGGTCTGAAATTTAGAGTGTGTTCCTAAATCTATTAGCTACAAAATTTTTTAATAGACTTTTGCTCTCAGAAGTATAGAAAAATTGTTATTTGCCCAATACTGACCAACTATCGAAAGTCAAAAATTTAAAAAAAAAAAAAATTCCAACTTTTTTTAAAAAAATATTTAAAAAAAAAAATACAATAATTACATTTTTCATTTTTAGTAGTTTTATAGATAAATGATGGGGCTACAATATCTTTTCTGTATATTATTCGATCAAACTTGTTTTTTCCGAGATATAGCTCTTCAAATAAGGTCCATTTTTGTGCCAATTTTCAAAAATTTTAAAAGTTTGAGAGACTATATCTTTCTTCAAACAAATATTATTTTATAATGTTCTAAACGTAAGTTATAGACCTATCCCTCTTCTAAACAATATCTAAAAATGAAAAAATTGTTCAAGGCATTTTTTTTAAATAATTTTTTTCTCCGGCAAGGTATGATTTTTTTCAAAAAAAAATTTGAGTGCCTATTACTTTTTTTCTAGACGTGATATCAAAAATCTCTTTGTACAGCATCCATATATTGGGGCTAAGATTGTTCAGTTAAAATTTCAGCTCATGTGGACCAGTGGTTTGACCCCGCTATTCACATTTTTTTAAACATTTGACCCCAAATAACTTCTAAACGGTTAATCAATCGTAAAAACGTTAAAAAATGGACTATTTTTGTCGGGAAAAAAGCTATATATACTGAAAATTTCAGCTCAATCGGTCAAAAAATAAAAAAAAAATTCAAAAACGGGCTCAGCCCCATTTCGTGCGACTCGTCTTTCTACACAGTCTCATCTTTTCTCTGTCCAACTCTCTGACCGCAGACTTAACCGCTATGCTCAATCTTACATGTACTCTACTGGTAAAGTCTGGAACACACTTAGTTCACATATTTTCCCAACTTCCTATGACTTAGGCACCTTTAAACGCCGTGTAACAGGACATGTCGGCCTTTAATTTGACCATGTTTCCGACTTTCCTCCCAACTCTCTTGGAACATTGGTAGGCCTCTGGCCTTTGCCCACCAGAGGAGATATATATATATATAAATAATATATATATATATATATATATATATATATATATATATATATATATATATATATATATATATATATATATATATATATATATATATATATATATATATATATATATATATATATATATATATATATATATATATATATATATATATATATATATATATATATATATATATATATATATATATATATATATATATATATATATATATATATATATATATATATATATATATTATATATATATATATATATATATATATATATATATATATATATATATATATATATATATATATATATATATATATATATATATATATATATATATATATATATATATATATATATATATATATATATATATATATATATATATATATATATATATATATATATATATATATATATATATATATATATATATATATTCCTAAACGGGAAAGTCGGGCAACATTGCGTGTTAAATATGGTGGATATCGGTGACGTCAAAGTTTAGGCATCAAATTTGCGCTGCCAGAATATTTGGGCTACATCAACTTTTTATTGCAGAAAATTGGCCTTATAAAATATGAATTTAATAACCTTATTGCATGCTCTAATGTTGTAGCATTAAAATGAGGTATTAATCATTATTGCAAAACAATTTTTTTTAAATTAATAAACTTTTTAAACTGAGATCCTCAACGAAGGCATATATATGACATTAGGGGAAAACGAATTTATAAATTTGTTTAGTATGCAAATTGAAAATATCGATATATCTTTTAGCCTATATATATATTGGTTTTTGTTTTCTTAAAAAATTCCTTATTAAGTTTCCTGTAATTTAAAATAGGTATCAAGGCATTTAATTTTATATAAAAAATATTATTCTTTTTTTCATTTTCCTGTGAAATTTTTTTCTGTCACTCAAACTTCTCTTTTTAAGAAAATTTTTGGATTTTTTTTTCTTCTCTGTTCAATAGAAGGCGAGTGCAAAGGGGGTGGAGCCAATGTCCCTTAAAGTCATAGTAATAATTAATGTATTCTGATTCTTGGAAGCACAAATTTGAGAGCGTTTTTTAAATTTTTTTTTAAATCTCTCTCTCTCTCTCTCTCTCTCTCTCTCTCTCTCTCTCTCTCTCTCTCTCTCTCTCTCTCTCTCTCTCTCTCTCTCTCTCTCTCTCTCTCTCTCTCTCTCTCTCTCTCTCTCTCTCTCTCTCTCTCTCTCTCTCTCTCTCTCTCTCTCTCTCTCTCTCTCTCTCTCTCTCTCTCTCTCTCTCTCTCAATTAAAGGCTCATTTTAAGATAATAATTCTTCTCTCATTATCTCTCACTGTCTATTTGTCTCTTAATTTGTCTGCATTTCTTAATTTTGCTATTATTATTATTATTATTATTATTATTATTATTATTATTATTATTATTATTATTATTATTATTATTATTATTATTAAAATTACTAGTAGTAGTAGCAGTAGTAGTGGTTATAGTAGTAGTTGAAATAAAAATATGACAAACACATGTATATGTATACATACATAAGGAATAATACGTACATATTAACTTTTACATAAATTGATAAATATTTTCATACTATATTCTACACAAATACATAATACATAGATGCATACATACACACATGTATGTATGCATACATACATACATACATTCATACAGGCATACTTACATACATACATTCATACAGGCATACTTACATACATTCATACATACATTCAAACACCCAAGCATACATATTAAATTCTACATAAATACATAATACATTGATACATATTTTTATAAATACATTTATGCATACATACATTCATACATGCATATACATATTCATATATTCATACATACATGCATGCATTCATACCTTCATACATGCATCAATACATTCATAGATAAATGCATTCATACATACAGTTATGCATGCATACAAATATAGAAACATACATTATTTTACACAAATGTATAATACATAGATTCATACATTTATAAATAAATAAATGGGATTCCAAAATAATAATAAGTCCGCTTTTAGGCGTTTTATTCGGATAAAACTTTTCTGAGACAAAAATTCGCAAAAAAAAAAAAAAAAAAAAAAAAAAAAGAAAAGGGATCGATTTATTTCTTTTGAACTTTTTGAATGAATTAGAGAGAGTAGGAGGAAGAGACCTAGGAAGTTTGATAGACGAAGTTACTGCGGATGTATTAGTCCAAAAAAAATAGCAAAGTTTGACAAAAAAAAAAAGATCATAATTTTACTTAGTTTCAAGCAGATATCAAACCGACATCACAAGCACACCAGCTTGATCAATCGTTCTTTTAAAAGTTACATATATTTTCAATTCTTTAGCAGAAAAAAAATATTAAATATATATTTTATGAAAGATTTAGTTAAAAAAGTCAGCAACAATACAAGGTGGGGGTTCAATCCCGTGAAAAAAAAACATCGAAATATTTTTTTCATTCAAGAAATATAGGTTTTATTATCACATCTTACATAATTTCTTTAAAAATACTACTTTTAAAACTTGCCAAATGTCTTTTCTAGTGTTTCAAATTTTCACTAATTAAACATATTTTTAATTTAAATATACAGAGAATTTTAATTAATGTACTTATTTGAAATATTATAATAAAAATATTTATGAAAAATATTTTATATTTTTAAAATACAGATATTAAGTTATTCATTTTTTTATTATAACAGTTAAATAACTTTTGTTATAATTTATAGGTATGCATCTATTCAAAGATCGGTTATCAACTTGAATTGTAATGCAAACATATAAAATGAATGACGGATAGATAAAACGGCAACATAGATTAATTAGAAGGTAGATAAATGTGGATAGATAGTTTTAAACAAGCTTGTATGCATGTATGTATGTATGTTGCGAATTTTCTTACCAAAGTTCCAACCAGACATTGATTTTTTTTTTTAACTCTAAGGATGTAAATGAGTGGCTATGAGGGTTTTTGCCCATCTTTGTGGCCGAGAACACTCTCAAACTCAATATTTATATATATTTATGTATAACTACATAAATTTAACTATTGTATTGTAGGGAATTGACCCCTACTGAGTTTTAGTTGTATTTAGTTTTCTATTGTAAATCTAATGTTCCCTTTTATTGCCGACGATTTCAGGGGTCTATTTGAGCAAATAATATTGGCTGGTAGACCTTGGTGTTTTGGCCCTCATTGGAAAGTGCTAAGTGTTTCTAAGATAATATTAGGAGGGCGAAGAAGACGTTAATTCAAATTCAAGTTGCCACCTCTGTAGGTAAGGACTTTAGAATTCGTTTTGGAGTTGTGGGAAAGAGATTGGGATGATAGTAAGAAGGGTTATCTAACTGGGGTTTTTCTTTAATTTTCTAGGTAGCAATCTATTTTGGAGCTTCAGTCTTTTTTGAGCTTCAATCATTAGTGGAATCTAGCGTTTTTTTGGACTCATCTTTTAATTAAAAGCATCTGGTAGTGTGTCTCTAACTGTTAAATAGCAGAGATTATTCGGGCAGCGGAAAGTCTCATAAGAGGATTGGAGGTGATCGGGAGGGGGGACGCGTTATACGCTCGGGATTTGGCACTCCCATCCTCCTACATTTTAAACTATTTTCTTACTTTATTTCAAGAGGTGCAATACTATTGTTTGTGTTTTGAAATTTACCAAGATTGTAGTAAATATACCATTTAGTGAGCCTTTTACTGGCCTATTGAATTGTCGCCTTGCTTCTGTCCACTCTTTCGAGCTTAGTGTTTCATTTCTAGTTCTCTCCGACAACATTCGTCTTCCATTAAAGTTGTACCCCGCTGAATTGGATAAAGTTAGTGTCAGGGTTTCGCCTTCTCCTGTCCGTTCTTTTTTCTTGGGTGATGCTTTCTCCCTTTAGCCTTCTTCACTTTGTCCTTTCTTCCTTTTGCAGGGCTTACTCGGGGGTTTCCAAGAGACCTTGGCAGAGATTTGCCAGGGAGAGTGCAATTATCGCTGAAGTCCAGCACAGACGTTCCGCAGTATAATACTGCAAGAACCTAATTGTAAACAGCCAGGGCGTTGTGCGTACGTTCAGCATCGCTGAAGACCATCTGGAGAATTAGAACCCCTCCGCCCCTTCGTTGGCTGCTGTAAGAGAAGAGCTTTTGTCGAATTCACGACATAGTAACAATTTTTTGGCATCCCCAGCGGGATCGCCTGTGTTGGTAAAGGGTTGTGGTTTAGAGTTGTGGATTGCCTATTTCTGGATTCTTCTGGGAAATGTTATCGGACGGGCAGGTTGCTGGATTCAGTGGGGACGTCCAAGAAACGGTTTCTAAGCGAGATGGCCTTGAATTAATTCTCCGAGCTTTTCGGGATTTTCGAACACTTTATAATGCAGGTGAAGCAGGAGGTGATGTGCATGAAGTTGTGGGGGAGATCCAGCAATTTCTTTTGGATATTGGTGAACCATCTGCGAATGGAAATGTGAGACTTGAGGATGGACCGCGTCGCCATACCTCCAAAGTTGAGTTTAAGCGTGAGACTGAGCGGAGAGAGCTACCGTCGAGGCGTCAACATCGGGATGACTCTTTGAGCAGCGGTGAGGAGCGTGCTGATGTGAGTTCTTGTTCTGCCCATTCATTTTCCAGGACTCAACTAGGAGAGAAAAGTAATAGGTACCATCGTGGGAAACGTTCTTTACCACATTTGAGCAATGCTGGTTTATGGATGACTGGAGATCAGGCTTTTAGAGACTGGATGATGAGCATTGATGACTCACTGCTCCGGATTGCGAGCGCCATCTCAGGATATACCCGATTGGCTAAGAGTGTGAAGCCATTATCATTCGAAGTAAGAGGAGTGCAGAGCTTTCATAGTTTTCTCAACGAATTCGAGGGTTATGCGAGTTACAAAGTGGGGAATGACCCTAACCGACGGTTGGTAGAACTGCGGGCACACTTGAAGAGGTGATGTTCAGCGGGTTTATGACAAGTGTTATAAACAGGGGGCAAAATATCGTCAGGTGGTAGGCAGATTGCGGGAGTGGGTAACGCACCAGAAGTCAGAGACCCTTGAAGAGAAGCGTGGTCAATTTTACAATGCGGTTCATGCGTTCAGATGAGACTCTCAGTGACTACGCTATGCGTCTGGAGACGCTGTTTGGTGATCCGCTTTTCCGGAATCGGCCGGCCCAGATGCAACCTTGTGGCGCCGATTTATGCATAGTATCCCCAGACCGAAGAGAGAGATAGAATAAAGCTTAGATTGGGAATTCAGCGGTTAGATGAGGGTCGTCGTGGAGAGCCCGAGTGGAGAGATTTATTACGAGTCCTTTTGGATGACACCTTGGAAGTCAGAACTCAATGTGAAGAACGTGATCGGGAAGGAACAAAAGAGGACCCTGATCCAAGTTTGGACAGTTCCGGGAATGGATTATCGGGACGAGTCTGAAAGTGAAAGAGATTATTACCAGTATCATTGGAAACTTCATCGAGACCGTAATCAAGAATGGACAAAGATAGATTCTCGACAGAGGCGTCGAGAGAACCGTGATCCTGTCCGTGCAAAACGGCAGACACAGCAAGGAGGGGACAGACGAGAAATACAATCATCGGTCGCAGGCAAAATGCGTTGTTTTTATTACCGTCGGAGGGGGCACACTTGGGAAGAGAGTAGACGGTTTCTGGGAGCGTGTTTCTTGTATGGTTCTAGAGATCATTGGGTGACGCGATGTCCTGATCGGCGAGAGTTGCGACGTGAGGGTCCACCAAGCATGAATAGAGGACCTACATCTCTACCACACACCGCGCCGAAATCGCATTGCTATCTTTGCGATGCGGAAGGTCATGTCATTGAGAAATGTCCAGACCTTGTTCGTGCTAGACAGAGCGTCTTGGAGGGAAGATCGGAGGGTGTACCACGAATAATGAACCTCATAAAGGGGAGCAACCTGTACTTTCAAATGGTGCTGTAGCCTATAGCTGTGGATTTCAGGAGCAAGGTCAATCCGGTACTCAAGTTAGATATACGGGAGGCCAAGGGTACCACGGCCCTTTTAATTTTAAGTTCCGGGGCGTTTTGGGGGTGCTCGGAATACATGGGTTGGAGAGGCCGGGAACAGAATTGAATCCGGAGGCCAAAGAGTGGATCCAGCAAATTGTCCTCGCCTAAACCTAGACGGTTATTTTCCAAGGGATCGCGCGAACGTCGTGTCCATCCAAATGATTCAGATTTTTCACGTAGGGTGGTTGACAGCGTTGTATTCAAAAGTCTAGTCGAAAGGGAATGGGATGCCGATTTTTTAATGGTTCAGTCCTTGTTTCATGTGGAAGTTGAGGTGTTGGGAACTCGTGTTCAAGCATTAGTGGATACGGGTGCCCAGTTTGGATTGATTGACGAGACTCTCCTTGCAAAGACAGTATGTGTTCGGGAGGAAGCAGAAGTAGATGTCAGAGGATTGGGGAACGCAAATGTTTCCCATGTGAAAGAAAGTGTAAAACTCGAGTTACGGATTCACGGAATTGACATGAAACCGGTAAGGATCTTGGTGGTACATGAACTGACACCTCAACTGGTATTGGGTATGAGTTTCTTTATAGTGAATGGTTTGACAGTGAACCCTTCCAGGGGCCGGATATCGCGTGTGCAATCAGTGGAGCAAAAGCAGGCCTTTTACAAATTTGCAAAAAGGGACGATTCTAGCTTTTGGTGCTGGTGCGTGTCTCACCCAAAGACAGGATGGAGTGGAAAGGGTGATTGCTTTTGCGTCCATGACTTTCTCGAAGGCTCAACGCGGATATTCCACCATTGAACGCGAGTTAGCCGGTTTACGATGGGGTGTTAAGAACTTCAGGGCATTTTTATACGGCCGCCCATTTATTGTCTTCACTGATCACCGTCCATTATTGTACCTTCACGCTATGAAGATGAGTGATAGCAGGCTGGCGCGAACCCTCGATGATCTGGGGGAGTTTGGAGTTTGAAACTAGGTACCGGCCAGGTAGAGAAAACGTATTGGCAGACGCACTGTCTCGTGTCCCAGTGGAGTTACCAGCAGAGGAAGAAGTAATTGAGAAAGAATTTCCTGAAGGACTTGTAGTATTGCGAAAAGTTGATGGCGGAAGAGATTCCCTATTTGAGGGTTTGCTTGAATTGATTGGAGAAATGGGTTTTTCATGCGGAGAGGGAGAACTTCCCATGAGTGCTTTGCAGTTGCGCAAGAAAATAATCCAGAGGTTGATAGATAAGCCGCAACGTTATAAGATCACACTCGGCAGTAAAATGAAGAAACAGCTAACATCCATGTTGCGATCGGGAGAATTCCCCATCATGCAGTCGTTGCTCGCTGCAAGCGATATTTATTGGGTTCGAATTTGGGTTCATTAAGGAGGTACTGTGCCCCTAGTCTACGTTGGAGATTCGGCCATTGACGAAGATCCCCTTTCAAGAGTGCATCTCCAAGTGCTTGGGTGGTGTGCATTTTAATCCCCTTTGTGAGAGCAGTGTTTTTGCTGGGCAGTTGCTTGGAGGAGATGAGGAGAGGGTGGCGGAGGGTCCAACTAGAGAAAGTAAAGTGAGCGTGGATGCACCGGACGACGAAGAATTACTTGACTTAAACTTCTTTATGCGCGGTCTTAGAAGAGAACGAGTTAGCCAGTCAAACTTGTTGGGCATATGGGGAATGAAATCACCTGGACGTGGTTGAAAATCGGAAGCGGGAGGTTTTGTTGCTCTTTTGGATACCGGAGCAATGATAAGTTTGATCTCGCAAACAGTATACGATTTTGCCAAAAGAGAGAGCACCATTATGAGGGAGAGAGAGGTATTAGTGAGAATCCGCGGTATGGGTCCGGCCATCTTGAACGCACATCTTGCAGTTGTGTTAAAAGTAGAGACTAGGTATGGACAGTTGGAGTTTCCTTTTGTAGTGTTGGAGTCAGAAATGCTTCCAACATGTTGCGTTCTGGGCATCAATTTCTTGGCTCAAACAAATGTGGAACTTGATTTTCGTCGGGCACGATTGGAAAGGTTTCCTGACGGAGTATTGGCGTGTCAAGGTACTGTGGAAAGTGTAGACAGTTCCTTTGATAGTGATTTAGAAGACGTAGGACAAAAAATCAGTAATAAAGTTCTTGATTTGTCCTCAGTTGTATAGAGTTCAGGAAGGCAGATTTTGTAGTTACGAAGTGTAAAGAGAAGGAATTCAGAACGGTCGAAACAAGTTGTTCAGCGGGAGGAAGGTTGAAAGAATTTCGCCGTTATTGGCAGCACTTGAGGGTTGTTAATCAACTTCTGTTTTATCAACAGGGTGACGTGGCATTGCGGCTTGCAGTCGTCCCATTTAGGGTCCTTGTTCATTTGGCAGTATTGTTCCATCGCGAAATGGCCCATGTTGGCACTGCTAAGGTTCATGCCATGATGAGGAATTACATCTGGCATCCCTCGATTCTTCGCGTGGTAAAAGATGTGTGTACATCTTGTCCGCAGTGTCAAAAGTTTAAGATCGGGCATCAAATCGTGCAGCCGCCAACCCTAAAAATCATCACGTCTCGTCCATTCGAGCTGGTCGCCATGGACCTAATCGTTCTCCCAACTACGTCCAAGGGAAACATAGGGTGCTTGGTGGTTGTGGACCATTATAGTAAGTGGGTGTTGGCACGCCCCATTCGTGACAAGAGAGCGCAAACCATAGCTGCCCTAGTGGAGCGTGACATTCTTCCATCTTTGTTGCGGTTACCTGAGAGGATTTTAACTGATAATGGACCAGAGTTTCGAGCCTGTGAATTTGATAGCTTACTTGAGTGTTATAATATTTTTCATGTTTTCACCAGTCCGCTTAGACCAGCGAGCAATGGAGCTATTGAACGAGTCAAAATGACGATGGGGGAGGTCTTGCGGAGTCTGATTGAAGAGCGACGAGAAGAATGGGATTCCTTTTGAACTAAGGCACTCGTCACTTACAATTCCACAATGCACAGTCAAACAGGGAAGACTCCGTCAGCAAGATTGTTGGAAGAAAATCATGAAAAGGGAATTGTTTCTCCCATCGCTTTGCAGGAAAGAGAGAAGTGGGTTTAAGAGCATCCAAATTTTTGCCCCTTTCGCTTATATCAGCTAGTTTTGCGTAAGAAGGTGTCAAATAATAAAAGTTCTACTCGGAAACTGAAAGCAAAGTACTCTGGTCCATATCGAGTACAAAAAGTAAATGAGAATTGTGTCACATATCAGATTGTGGAATTGGGAATAGAGAATGCTGTGGTGCAGAGGGTGCATCACCAACATTTGAAGCCGTGGATTCAGCCCCCCAGATACCTAAGGGACTACTATGCCCTCGAGGTGAAGGCTACTCAATCATCGGTCTTGGATGGTGGGGGCGTTCCTGTGGCATCAGAGGAATCGGAAGAGTCCTTAGATAGTGAGTTAGAGTTTTCAGGCATTTTTAATCCTCCGCGATTGCAATACCAGGGTGGCTACTGTGTCTCTGATAGAGTTGAAGAAAGGAGAGGTTACTGTGTCCAAAGTAGGGACGAAAACCAGAATAATTTTCGTTTCCTGAGTAAGGTTCAAGAAAAAGGAAGTTATCCGTCCCGAGGTATTGTTAAAAGATCGGATGGTTACCGCACTACAAGTGAAGTTGCTTGCTCGGGTGATCGACTAATAAGTGACAATGTTGGAAGAACTGTAGAGTTTCCTAATAATAGTGCTGGAAAAGCTTTTCGAGATTTGAGGAGAGTGATTGAAGAGTTATCTAAAGTGGTTAAGGATTTGTTTGTTTCAAGAGTTCGTCAGGCTGTGAAATTCATGTGGGGAGACCTATTTCAAGAATTGATTGTCAGAAGTAATACATCATCAGATTCAGTCTTGGGAAGCTTATGTTTAGTTTGCCGAGATCCATTGGTTGGTCGGAATACAATGAAAGACGTGGCTGCTCAGACAGAAATTTGGGATGAAAGGTTGTTTGACGAAGACCTGGATATTTCTACGATATTACCGGAGCCGCAGTATAGAGAGTTAGATGAGTGTGACATGGAGAGGGAAGTTGACTTCGCTAAACAGGGTGGGAGCGAAATATCTCCTGGATTACGAAGTGTAAAAGAGTCCACCCGGTATGAAGAACTGGACCAGCCAGACATGGAAGTTGTTGAAACCGGAAGCGTAGTTCTTGCCAATCCAACAGTTGACAAATTGAGGGAGAAGCCGAGAGAATTTTATCGTTTAACGTTTAAATATTGAGAGGTCGGAGCCGGAGCCGGAGCCGGAGCCGGAGTTAGAGGAGGGTAGGAAAAGAGAGATGCTGGGTTGTCTCGGAAATTGGAATCAGGATTGGACTATGAGTGAAATTTCCTTGTCGGGAGAGGAAGGAGAGCCGGAGAACGTGAGGGAGGTTTCGGCTCGAATCGTAACTCGTTCGAGGGGGCGAGCAATGGATTTACCCAACGTCCAAGCTCGCACCCTGGAATTTAAGCGAGGGCCTCCTCGTGGTTAACCTAGAAAGAACACCTTATAGAGTTTTGAAGGGTCTCGCTTGCTCTTGAAAAGTGATGTTGGGGGTGGTGTGAGCTTCCTTGGCACGTGTTTGCTTGAACTTGATTTCGCTGAGATGCTATTTTGTTTTGCATTTTACCTGCACCTTGCTTGATTAATGTTGCATTTTTCCTTCCTGTAATTAATTGTCCATCCCACTGACGGTCTTTACTTCTTTTTACTACATCCTGCCTTTTTCAAACCTGTTCCTACTTTGGTCGAGTAGCGTTTTCTTTTTTCGGATTGCCTTCACCAAGGAGATTTCTCTGCGAAACAATGAAATTCTTAATATGAAGTGGAAGAAATGTTTCCCAAAATTAAATCAGTTGGGCAAGTTGATATTTGGCAAGAGAAATAAGATGCAAGTGGTCCCTCAAAATATCAATAGGGCCTGCATTCAACTCAAACGACCATTTATTCGTGTGCGCTCAAGGTAAAGGCTATAAAATTGAATGTGATGAGTAATTGTGTCATGTCTTCAAGGCGGCCCTTGTTAAAAATTTTAGAGAACCATTGCGAATAAGCAACAAAAGCAACGGAACCATCCCTATAAAGCAATGGGAACACAATTGGAAGTAGGAGTCCAGTCGAAGATTGATCGGCTACCAGGATGAAAAGAAACAGCATGTAAGTAAAAATTGTCAAAAACAAAAAATTAAAAAAAAATTAAAAATTAAAAATAAATAAAAAATATATAAAAAAAAATAAAAAAATGAAAAATTATCATTATTAACATTATTCTTCTATTATTATTGTTATTACTATTATTGTTTTTGTTTTTATTATTATTACTATTATTATTATTATTATTATTATTATTATTATTATTATTATTATTATTATTATTATTATTATTATTATTATTATTATTATTATTATTATTATTATTATTATTTTATTATTATTATTATTATTATTATTATTATTATTATTATTATTATTATTATTATTATTATTATTATTATTATTTGAAAATACTTTATATAAGAGACAAATAAAACTTTCCGTTGTCAGACCCATGAGTGTATGTAAGAAGTGAACAAATATATTATGAAGGATGACTGTGGGTTTCTTCAAGTTAGTGGTTAGTGAAGATATTTGGGACTATTTTGAGGGGGGGTAATGTAGGGAATTGACCCCTACTGAGTTTTAGTTGTATTTAGTTTTCTATTGTAAATCTAATGCTCCCTTTTATTGCCCACGATTTCAGGGGTCTATTTGAGCAAATAATATTGGCCGGTAGACCTAGGTATTTTGGCCCTCATTGGAAAGTGCTAAGTGTTTCTAAGATAATATTAGGAGGGCGAAGAAGACGATAATTTTCTTGAAAGTCAAGTTGCCACCTCTGTAGGTAAGGGTTTTAGAATTCGTTTTGGAGTTGTGAGAATGAGATGGGGATGATAGTAAGAAGGGTTATCTAATTGGGGTTTTTCTTTAATTTTCTAGGTGGCAATCTATTTTGGAACTTCAATCTTTTTTGGAACTTCAATCATTAGTGGAATCTAGCGTTTTTTTGGACTCATCCTTTAATTAAAAGCATCTGGTAGTCTGTGTCTTTAACTGTTAAATAACGGAGATTATTCGGGCAGCGGAAAGTCTCATAAGAGGATTGGAGGTGATCGGGAGGGGGGACGCGTTGCACGTTCGGGGTTTGGCACTCCCATCCTTTTACATTTTAAACTATTTTCTTACTTTTTTCGAGAGGTGCAATACCATTGTTTGTGTTCAAATTTACCAAGATTTATTAAATATATCATTTAGTGAGCTTTTTACTGGCCTGTTGAATTGTTGCCTTGCTTCTGTCCACTCTTTTGAGCTTAGTGTTTCTTTTTCTCTCCGAACCCTTCGTCTACCATTCAAAGTTGTACCACACGCTGAATTGGATAAAGTTAGTGTCAGGGTTTCTCCTTCTCCTGTCCGTTCTTTTTTTTCTTAGGTGACGCTTCCTCCCTTTTGTCTTCTTCGCTTTGTCCTTTCTTCCTTTTGCAAGGTTTATTCGGGGATTTTCAAGAGACTTGGCTGGAGATTTCCGGGGGAGAGTGCAGTTATCGCTGAAGTCCAACACAGACGTTCCGCAGTATAAAAAATACTGCAAGAACCTAATTGTAAACAGCCAGGGCGTTGGGCGTACGTTCAGCATCGCTAAAGACCATCTGGAGAATTAAAACCCCTCCGCTCCTTCGTTCGCTGCTGTAAGAGAAGAGCTTTGTCGAATTCACGAGAGTATCCTGTTTTGGATCCATATTTTGCCAAAATGGCTTCCTAAATGATATTACCCAAAACTTACAGTACTCATTTTTTCCTTCTTTGGCTTATAACTTTTCATAAAGTTCATTTGCTTCATTTTTAATCACAGATTCACATTCATTTCGTTTGATATATCACAACTAATATATATATATATATATATATATATATATATATATATATATATATATATATATATATATATATATATATATATATATATATATATATATATATATATATATATATATATATATATATATATATATATATATATATATATATATATATATATATATATATATATATATTATATATATATATATATATATATATATATATATATATATATATATATATATATATATATATATATATATATATATATATATATATATATATATATATATATATATATATATATATATATATATATATATATATATATATATATATATATATATATATATATATATATATATATATATATATATATATATATATATATATATATATATATATATATATATATATATATATATGCTTTCGGGTCCCTTCAAATTTATATATATATCCATTAAATTTAATTTTCTCGGCGTTAGACATATTTTACCGTTCTTTTTGTTGTATTTTATTGTTCTTGACTTAAATTAACATTAAAGAAATGTAAGTTCGCGAAGGAGTCGGTGAAATATTTAGGGCATTTCATCTCAAGGAAAGGTATACAAATAGACCCTATAAAAGTACAGGGAATAAGAGATTACCAGGTATTAAAGAATACGAAAGGAGTGAGAAGATTTTTGGGCATGGCGAGTTACTACCGAAAATTTATAAAAGATTTCTCAGGAATTTGCGCTCCTCTTACCTACTTAACGAAAAAGTATTCCAAATTCATATCGTCAGATTTAGAGAATGAGGCTTTTAAATAAAATAAAAGAACTATTATCTATTTCCCCGATACTCATTCACCCTGATTTTAATACCCCTTTCAAATTGCACACAGACGTTTCAGACCTGGCAATAGGTGCATTTTTAACGCAAGAGATAGATGGAATTGATCGTCCTGTTGCTTATTTTTCTCGTAAACTGACACCACAAGAGACAAGGTACAGTGTAACCAAAAGAGAGGCGTTAGCAATAGTCAAGTCTGTGAAACATTTCGATTATTACCTTTACGAACACAAGTTCACAATTATTTCTGATCACCAGCCCTTAAGATACTTATTCAAATTTAAACCAGAAACCCCTAGAATAGCACGATTGGGCTTTGCTATTAACCGAATATAACTTCGATATACAGTTCAGAGCGGGTAAAAATAATATAATTCCTGATGCCTTAAGCAGAAGCATCTAAGTAATAAATAACTCAGAAGAGATAAATCCTTCCATAGTATTGAGTGCAGAAAATGTGAGGAAAGAGCAGTTAAGAGATATAGAATGGAGGAGAATAATTAATTATTTTGAAGGTAGGAATTTTGAATGAGTTCCTAGAGATGTAAATTTACATTATTAAAGCTCCTCTACAAACATATAACACACCAATAGCACCAGGAGTTCATTTAGGCATAGACATAGTTGGACCACTCCCGGAGACAGAGAAAGGAAACAAATACATATTCTCAGTTATTGATCATTTCTCCAGATTTTTACAGACATACCCCATTCCCAATATAGGAAAAGAAACTATAGTAGAATGCCTTATTGATTATATTAATAAATTTTCCATTCCCTTACACGTAACTGTTGATAACGGAACTCAGTTCCATTCACAATTGTTTAAAGAGGTTTGTGATTTATTTAAAACAAAAATTCATTATACCACAAGTTTCCATCCCCAAAGTAATAGTTATATTGAGAGATCTCATAGAAGCATTAAAAAAGCTCTTATTTCTGCTTTAGAACACTCATCCTTAAATCAGTGGGAAGATTATTTGTCATATGTAACTTTAGCATTAAATACGTCATATCATTCTAGCATTAATGAAATCCCTTTCTTTTTGTTTTTTGGAAGAGATGCAAGTTTACCCCTTTCTGATATTATAAAAACAGGCGCATCTTATCGATTATATTGGAAGGAAATGTGAAGGAAGAGATGAGCAATAAAATTAAGAAAGCTTACGAGAAAGCACACGAGTTTAGTACTAATACACAAAGTAAGAGGAAAGAGTATTATAGAGATCATAATTTTAGAGAAATGGAAGTCGGAGATTTTGTGTGGCTTAAAGACAATTATAGATGTAAGAGAGGTAGTAAGCTGAAACCGAGGTATTTGGGACCTTACCGAATAATAGAGAAGTATTCTCCCGTAAATTACATCATAAAACCCTTATATGACCAGCACAAAAGAACAGAAAAAGTACATATTAACAGGTTAAAAATCTGCAAATTACCGGAATGGACTTACGATTTTCAGGAAGAGACCGAAAATACCCCAAATGTGGAAAGAAATGATGTAACAAACGAAGAAAATCCTGATTCAGTCAGTAGAGGAAATAATAATGCTAATAATAGTAATCGAAATATTCACCAGGAGAATAGATACAATTTTGCGCTCAAGAGGTCCAGTGATCGATTCTAGTGATTTACCTAGAAGACCTATTGAATATAGATCGAGAAATGTGATCGGTCTTATATTGATATTATTGGTAATTAAGATGTTTGGTTGTTTCTAAGTGAGAAATGATGTTAAGTGGAGATATATATAGGTTCATTTATATTTTATGTAAGGTTATATATTTATGGTTCATTTATATTGAGTAATGTGTGATAAAGAAATTGAACATTGTGGTATTGTTTATTGTTGAAGCACAGCTGTGAATATTGTTGGTAGTGTCTCACGGGAATGAGAGATGTTTTCTTATTCACTCCTCTGCAAAATTTTAATTCGTTGAAGTAAGTTCCTAGGAAGACTTCAACTAGAGCTGTCAGAAAGTGACTAGTGCTTAGTATGCTCACACTCAAGACTACTCAGAGACTCAAGGAAAATTAAAATGGAATAAAACAACATTTACGTCCAAAGGAAATAAATGGATTAATTCAACATTGATGTCCAGGAATAAAAAGAAATGACACAGGGAAATAAAAAATTCAGAGTGTAATCTTTAGGCTCCAGGATATCTAAACAATTGTCCTGAGATTGTAGAAATTGCTGAATATTGTATATTTTTCATTAAAGGTTCATAATATTTTATTTTAAGGTGTATTTTAGCTCCAAGTCTTAACGCAGGAAGTTTTAGCAAGGTGATTAAGCGCTTATAAGAAGTGAATATTTTCGAAATTTTGATGGAAGAAAGGGAGAGAGAGAGAAAGAGAGCAAAGTAGAAAAAGATGACACCAGAATCTATGAAATTAAATAGATAAGTACTTGTAAATATATAATTTAGATATTAAGTTAGTAAATAAGTTAATAGACGACCTCAGAGAGAGAGAGAGAGAGAGAGAGAGAGAGAGAGAGAGAGAGAGAGAGAGAGAGAGAGAGAGAGAGAGAGAGAGAGAAAAAGAGAGAGTCGGAGAAATAATTTAAGTTGAAAAACCTACTTTTAAGAATTTTCTTTTATATGGATGTTAAGTAGTAGAGTCATTTATTTTAAGAACATTCCCTTTCATTCAACTAAGATTTTAGCAATGGGGTGTGTAAGGATTAAGGAATATTAGTTGACCTGAGGAAATGTCCTATGTATTTTATTAAATGGCGAAATTAATACTCGCGTTCAGTTTTCGGAGGCGAATAAAAAAAGGAATAAAAATGATACAGTTGTAACAACTTTGAGTAATTTATTTTAGTACTAAGGTGTATATTTATTCAGATGTATATATATATATATATATATATACTATATATATATATATATATATATATATATATATATATATATATATATATATATATATATATATATATATATATATATATATATATATATATATATATATATATATATATATATATATATATATATATATATATATATATATATATATATATATATATATATATATATATATATATATATATATATATATATATATATATATATATATATATATTATATATATATATATATATATATATATATATATATATATATATATATATATATATATATATATATATATATATATATATATATATATATATATATATATATATATTATATATATATATATATATATATATATATATATATATTATATATATATATATATATATATATATATATATATATATATATATATATATATATATATATATATATATATATATATATATATATATAGGTATATGTATCAGCTATCATTTGAATATATTTTAATGTATGATTTCACTCTAGTTCATTCATTAATTATAACGCTGCAAAGTTATCCGTTTTTTAGAATATAACGAAATAGTTCAATGATCAAAAGACATATTTTCGGTTTTGAATTAATTATTATTCATATTAAATATATTTGTTTTATAATTATTTTACTTTTATATATTATAAAGTATTTTATGCATATTTCTTATTTATGTTATTATTTTAATATTAAATGTATCCTTCATTATGTAATAAATTATTAAAAAGAACAGAAAAACAGCCGTAAATCTAGTATCGAGCTGAAAACAAAATGGCCAAGCATAAGAATTTGTAAATACAGTTATTTAGCTTTTAATTAAATAGTTATAAGTTTAAAATTAAGTGTTTCATATATTTATTAATGTTTATTGTATATTTATATTTAATCGTGTAAGAGGGAATAGTGTTTAATAAGTTTAAAGTGATTTTAAATGAATTATAAAGTGCATAATAATTGAAATCGCATGTACGCAAGAGACGAAATAGACGAAGGTCACGTGATGTGGGAAATCCAAGATGATCGTCAATGACATTAAAAACAAGTGAAAATCTACAAATACAAGAATATCTGAACTATCCAGCCGAGTTTAGTGATAAACTATATATCAAAAGTTGTCTTATTTTTATACAAAAATTGTTTAAAAACATTTGAAGGACGGTTGTCTGTCTTAATAATTAATAAACAGTTGTAAAGCAAAAGTGCATTAAGGATATAAATGCCCCCTTCATAATTGTATTTATGTGTATAATTTATAGGAAACTAAGTAATTATTCTATCGAAGATCGTTTGAAGGAAAGAAAGAAGATTATCCATTCATCTCGCTTAAAAGAAGATTAGAAGAAGATGTTTCAGCTTTATCTCGAGTTGAAATATTGACCAGTTTGTCTTGGCTTGATGACTTAGCTTGTCGCCTACCGGAATAATTCTAGCCTGGATTAGGATTGAATAGCTTGGAGTAAGCATCCAATAAGATCTGGAGGAGGATCTTATGCTGGAGTAGCTGAAATATTAGTCGGGAGAGTTTAGGTTTGCTTTGATGTATGATCAACTGAGTTTGTCTTGTAGGAGTTACATTGCATTCAAAAAGCAACCTTCCTAGAATAGACGGAGTGTCTATTCAGTCTCCGTAAAGACAAAGATTGTAAAAGGTGCAGACCATGTCCCTTGGAGATGCAAGGAGTTTGCTTCTCCATTAGTATAGAGCTTACACGTTTCCGAAGATAGGCCAATAGTTTGTATAATAATTATTATTTCACGCGCTACCATAACATCTTAATTAAATTACCATTTAATGCATTGTTCCTTTTGTAAATATATATATATTATAGTAAACATTAAATATAACATCTATGACTTTTATTTAGCCACATTGTTAGACGAATTGGTTTTGACAGTTACAAGTTTATTTTTATTTAAAGGGAGTTGTGACTAATTCTAGCACCGATTAGAACTTCCCTTTCATTGGCGGCAGCGACGGGACAATAGATGTAAATTCGTTGGGACATTCGTAGTAACTCTTTCATTGATAGTAACTAAGTGGGACTCTTTCATTGGCATTGCGATTTGGGACTGTAATAGTAATAGTAATTCGTTGGGACATATTTCATTTGTTGAGACATTTAATTTTTCATTCAATATATTTTGTTTATATCAAAACCAGACTCGTTTAGCAAGGTGGCTATGGAAAATTAAATAAATAATAGATTATAAAGAAATAAATTGTATTTGTAAAGTAATATTATATTTGATAAATAACTGTAGTCAGAAGGTTGAAAATTAATTTTCATTATATATTTTAAGATTAAGAATTGATATAATATAATTAGGGAAACTATTATAAATTGATTGTTGTTGCATAAAAATCATTTTTTTTTTAAATTTATATCAAAATGGCAGACGATAATAGGAAACGCGTAATATTGTTAATTTTTCAAGTATTGTAGGTAAAATGAGATCATTTGATGGAAAAACTAATTTTAAGAGTTTTATGAACCAATTTAACGTTAGAGCGAAAGTTAGAAAATTGGGACGAAGACAGTAAATTAAACATTTTGAGATGTTTGTGTATCGGAACGGCTCAAACTTACTTAAACACAAATCCGGAGATAGAGGAGTTAAAATTTGACGAACTTGTAGTTTTCTTAGCCAAAAGATTCCAGACTGTCGTATCTAAACAAGAGTCCTATAGTAGATATACTAACGTTAAACAAAATAACTTAGATGTGAGAAGTTACGCTGATAAGATAGATGAAATCAGTGAGGAAGTTATGGAATTTCTGACAGAGTTTGATAATGTAGAAAGTCGAGATCAATTTCTAATCTCTATTTTCATAAATGGATTGAACTTGGAGATTAAAAAGTTAATAGGTATACAAGAATATCCAACTTATAATGCATGCATACAAGCAGCTGTAAAAGCTGAAAAGTTAATTCCTAATAAAAAACCATTAAATAATATAAATAACCCAGAAAGAATTAGTTACCCCAATAGATCCAGAAACACCCCTAATTATAATAATTATCCTAGATATCAAAACAGAAATAATTACGGCCATGTAAATAATATAGATTGTTTCCATTGTGGAGAAGTAGGCCACAAGAAGATTCAATGCCCATATTTAAATGTTAGAAGAAACACTCCCTTTCCTAATCAGATCAAAAAACTAGTAGGTAGATCCATTGAGGACGGTTACATTAGCCCTGTTGTATATATAAAAGTAAATAGTATGAAAGCTTTAGCCTTTTTTGATTCAGGAGCTAATATTTCAGTCGCTTCATATGAATTCTATTGTAAGTTATCTAAGATGGATCTAATTAATAGTAAAAAAAAACACACAAATACAAGCATCTAGCGTTACAGGAGAAATATTAGATATTTTAGGGAAAGTTTCTCTTTATTTAATCATAGGAAAAATCAGGATAGTACATGAGGTTTATGTTTTAGATAAAACTCAGTTTACTGGAGAAATTTTGATAGGGAGAGACATTATGAGAAGACTAGGAAAAGGTTACATTCGATTTAGAGGAGAATTACATACAAATAAATAAACATATAATGCCGATTGTATGTGTAGACGATCATAATTTAGAATGTTTTAAAATTCAGAAGGAAGATTTGTATCAAAATAAACTCAAAGTAGACAAGAAAATAGTTTTACCACCGAGGTCCTTTGTAAAAACTCACGGCGTAGTAGGGAAGAAATGGAGAGGAAAAACTGTAGTGATAGAATCGAATTGCAAGGGAGGAATGAGAGTTGGGAATACACTTGCATGTGTTAATGAGAAAGTTACAAATTCCTTTTACTATTGCCAATTATTTAGATCATGAAGCTGTCATAAGTAAGAACGAATTAATAGGAGACGTTTTCTTAGCGGAGGATGAAGAGATAGAGGTGGAAAATATTGTAAAGTCGGAAAACGCATTTAATCTGGAAGACGTAGATTTAGACAATCTTGAGACTAGTCAGCAGGTAAAGATAATAGAATTAATTAAGAAATACAAAGATGCCTTTGCTCAAACTTCCGATGACATCGGATTATGTACTTTGGCAAAGCATAAGATAAATACAGGGGAAACTAAACCAATCTTTACTCCTCAGTATCGTTTGCCCCAAGCGACAAGAGAAATAATGCAAGGAGCACATAGATAAGATGTTGAAGATAGGGTTGATAGAAAGGATCAAATAGTGCTTGGAACTCGCCTATTTTATTAATTAAGAAAGTCAGATCAGAGTTTTAGGATTTATTTTCGACGGACGTCAGTTAAATAAAGTCACGGAAGTAGAAGTAATGAGTATGCCAAAGGTCAGTGAGATTTTAGCTTCACTAAATGGATCTCGCTATTTTTCAGTTTTAGACAATCTGAAAGGTTTTAACCAAATATTGATAGAAGAGGAAGATAGACCAAAGACTAGTTTCATAGGTCCAGATAATTTGAAATACGAACACGTCCGCATGTCATTTGGATTAGCTGGAGCTCCTAGTACGTTCACCAAAGTATTAAATATATTATTTTCAGAAGTACTCGGTAAATTTTGTCAAATTTACATGGATGATCTAATATTATACAGTTCATCATTTGAGGAGCATTTAAAATATCTAGAACAGGTGCTGAAAATATATAAAGATGCAGGGCTTAAATTAACTTTAAAGAAATGTAAGTTCGCGAAGGAATCAGTGAAGTATTTAGGTCATATCATCTCAAGAAAAGGTATACAAATAGATCCTATAAAAGTACAGGGAATTAGAGATTATCAGGCACCAAAGAATGCGAAAGGAGTGAGACGATTCTTAGGCATGGCAAGTTACTATCGGAAGTTTATAGAAAATTTCTCAGAAATCTGCGCTCCTCTTACAAACTTAACGAAAAAGTATTCTAAATTCATATGGTCAGATTTAGAGAATGAGGCATTTAAATAAAATAAAAGAACTATTATCTACTTCCCCAATACTCATTCACCCTGACTTTAATTCCCCTTTCAAATTACACACAGACGTTTCAGACCTGGCTATAGGTGGCAGTTTTAACGCAAGAGATAGATGGAATTGATCGTCCTGTTGCTTACTTTTCTCGTAAACTGACACCACAAGAGACAAGGTACAGTGTAACAGAAAGAGAGGCATTAGCGATAGTAAAATCTGTGAAACATTTCGATTATTACCTTTACGAACACAAGTTCATAATTATTTCTGATCACCAGCCCTTGAGATACTTATTCAAATTTAAACCAGAAACCCCTAGGATAGCACGATGGGCTTTGCTATTAACGGAATATAACTTTGATATACAATTCAGAGCGGGTAAAAATAATGTAATTCCTGATGCCTTAAGCAGAAGCATCCAAGTAATAAATAACTCAGAAGAGATAAATCCTTCGTTAGTATTGAGTGCAGAAAATGTGAGGAAGGAGCAGTTAAGAGATATAGAATGGAGGAGAATAATTAATTATTTTGAAGGTAGGAATTTTGAATGAGTTCCTAGAGATGTAAATTTACATTATTAAAGCTCCTCTACAAACATATAACACACCAATAGCACCAGGAGTTCATTTAGGCATAGACATTAGTTGGACCACTCCCGGAGACAGAGAAAGGAAACAAATACATATTCTCAGTTATTGATCATTTCTCCAGATTTTTATAGATATACCCCATTCCCAATATAGGAAAAGAAACTAAAGTAATTTTTTTTATTTATATTTTTTACTTATTGATTATATTAATAAATTTTCCATTCCCTTACACGTAACTGTTGATAATGGAACTCAGTCCATTCACAATTGTTTAAAGAAGTTTGGATTTATTTAAAACAAAAATTCATTATACCACAAGTTTCCATCCCCAAAGTAATAGTTATATTGAGAAATCCCATAGAAACATTAAAAAAGCCCTTATTTCTGCCTTAGAACACTCATCCTTAAATCAGTGGGAAGATTATTTGTCATATGTAACTTTAGCTTTAAATACAAAAGCAGATTCACTTGTGAGAAAATATGAAAAAGTTATCAATTTGCAAATGTAATAGATCCAAAGTTTAGGATTGACTGGTGCCCTGAAAAGGGATACAGTAAAAGAAGAGCTTCTGTATTAGCGACATAACAGTTTATTTCCAAATGTTTCAGAAGCTTCTAATATCATTTTAACATTATCAAAGGCTTACAAACAAGTTCAGGAAACCCCCCACTAAAGAAGAAAATGTTTAGCTTCATGACTTCCTTAACTCAAAACGCGGCAGATGAATACCAAATGCATAAGCACATTAATATTAAAATAAAATATTTTAGTCAACCTTTTATTACTGAACAAAAGAGATGCATAGAAATTTTTAAAAAATCATGGAGATGCTTCCAAAACTGGAAAAGCTGTCACAGAATTATATAACTTTTCCAGCATCTTGTACTGTGAAAAGAATCTTCAGCTTCACGGGAAAAGTCATTCGCCCAAATGTTAATTGATTGACATAAATTATGAAACTCTCAACGTTTGCGAAATACAACAATAATTAGAATTATGCTTTTAATATTTAAACTTGAGAAAAAAGAATTTAAAAAGACTTTCAGAATTAATAAAAGCCTAATTATTTTCCAATACCTTTTACTATTTTAGTATTTAAATATATTTAAATAGAGATAGTATAGAGAGAATGACGCAACAAATCGACGAGCAGAGAGAGAGACTGGAGAATTAGTGGGAGCAGGAGAGTTGATAAGAAGTAAAGCCTTAAACTCCACCTTTTCAAGAAGAGTTATATGTGTGGAACCACCCCAGATGTGTGATGCTTACTCCATACAGGGACGAACGACACCCCTATAAAGAGCATGCAATTGGGGTAGAGTGAAGAAATTCTGTAGGCACCTCAGAGCACCTAATCTCTTAGAAGCTTGTTAAGAAAGAGAAGTAATGTGGTCTTTTAAAGAAAAATCGCAAGAAAAAGAAACACCGTGAATATTAAAGTTTGATTTGTGTGTTTTCAAAAAACATATCGTAGTTATGTTGAAGATTGGGTCGAGTAGAGAGGTGGAAAAATTGAGTTTTTGAGGTATTGAAAACAACAATGTTTTCTCTGCCCCAATTTGAAATACGAGATAGATCAGGGGTCAGCTGCTCAAAGGCCACCTCCCTTGCGTCTGCTAACTGCTGTTTGGAGGGGCATCTTTCAAACTGAAAGGAGTAATGAAGGGTGAATCATCGACATAGAAGTGGGTAGGAGATAAAGTAACAGATAGAAGATCATTGATGAAAAGCAAAAAAAGTGTTGGAGATAGGATAGAACTTTGAAGAATACCACTATTAATAGATTTAAAGGATGAACGGTGGCAGTCTACAACAACTGCTATAAAACATCCAGAAAGGAAATTAGAGAGAAGACCACAGAGAAGAGGACAGATTCCGAAAAAGGTAAGCTTGGAAATCAAAGTTATGTGTTCGACTCTATCGACAGCTTTCGATATGCCCAGCGCAACAGCAAAAAATTCACCGAAATAACAAATAGGTGAGGACCAAGAGTCAGAGAGAAGGGAAAGAAGATCATCAGAAGAGCGTTTCTTACGAAAGCCATACTGTCGATAAGAAATAAGATTAGAAAAATTGAGATGTTTCCAAATCTTCCTGTTAAGGAAAGATTCAAAAACCTTAGAAAGAACGGAGGTTAAAGAAATAGGACGGTAGTTAGAGGGTTGAGAGGGGTCCCCCTTCTTCGGCACACCTTGAATGAGCACACGTTTCCAACAAGAAGGGAAGGTTAAAGAAGAAAGACAAACACGAAATAGTTTAACAAGGCAGGGTGCAAGCTCGGAAGCGCAAGTTTTGAAAACCACAGAAGGTATACCATCAGGATCGTATGCCTTCTTAGTGTTAAGCTCAGAGAGAGCAGAAATGAGATCTTTAGAAGAAATTATTTTAAGCATAAATGAGTTGAAGAGGGGTGAAGGAGCAGGAATAGCTCAGGAATCGTCCAAGGTTGAGCTAGAGGCAAAAGTTTGAGCGAAGAGTTCAGCTTTAAAGGGATGGCAAAACGGCAATTGTACTGTCAGAAGTTACTAAAGGTGGGAAAGAGGAAGAAGCAAAGATACAGCTGACATTTTTTGCAAAATGCCAGAAAAGGTATGAGGATTTAGAACCAGAAAGATTGTTGCATTCTATAATGAGAAATGAGTTTTTAGTGTTACGAACAAGAGATTTTGCACGATTCCGGGATGAAATATAAGTTTCATAATTTTGAAGACGATGATAATCCCTGAAGGCAGCATCACTTCGGGGGATATTGCGAGAACAACAGAGTTAAACCAAAGTTTGTTAGGTTTAGTAGAAGGGAAAGAATATGGAATGTACGCCTCCATTCCAGAGAGAATCAAGTCGGTTATGCCCTCTGCACACTCAGAAGGACCCCTCCTACGGAAACAGACCAATAGGCAAGAAAATCAGTTATCTAGCTCATCCTATATATATATATATATATATATATATATATATATATATATATATATATATATATATATATATATATATATATATATATATATATATATATATATATATATATATATATATATATATATATATATATATATATATATATATATATATATATATATATATATATATATATATATATATATATATATATATATATATATATATATATATATATATATATATATATATATATATATATATATATATATATATATATATATATATATATATATATATATATATATATATATATATATATATATATATATATATATATATATATATATATATACATTATCACCTCTGGTTGGCAAAGGCCTACTAAAATTCCACCAGAGTTAGAGGGAAAAACGAAGCCTGGTCAAATTAAAGGCTGACGTGACCTGATACACGACATTTGAAGGTGTGTAAGTCATAGGAGGTTAGAAAAATAGAAGAAGGGAGTGTGTTCCAGACTTTACCAGTAGAGTACATGTAGGATAGAGCATAGCGGTTTAGTCTGGGGTCAGAGAGTTGAAAAGAGAAAGGATGAGACTGTGTAGAAAGTTGAGTCGCATGAGCCCTTCTCAGTGGAGGAGGTATGCGACGAGGGAGTTCAGAAGAGCAGTGTCAATTGTAATAGCGATAGTATAGAGTGACGCAACAATTCGACGGGCAGAAAGAGATTGTAGAAAATTAGTGAAAGCAGGAGAGTTGATAAGAAGAAGAGCCCTAGACTCCACCTTTTCCAGACAGACAGAGCAGACAGAGGTGGCAGGAAAGAAAGAGGCACCACAGCGGACAAGCCTGGAGTTGCCTATGTCCACGCAAAATTGATGCGCGGACATTGCACCCCTTGTGCTGCGAGGACGCCGTAAAGGTAGAGGTACACGGGTGGATAGTTCCCTCGAGCATTTGCCACTGTAGTACCTATAGAAAAGTGACAAGGCACCAACATCACGTCGCAAAGATAAAGAATCAAGAGAATTAGAAAGAGCGGGACAGTTTATAAATCTTTTAGCCTTTGACTCAACCTTATCCAAAAGACGGGTGAAACTTGAGCCACCCTAGATATGAGAGCAGTACTCCATACAAGGGCGGATGAGACCCTTGTATAATTGGAGTAACTGCGAGGAAGAAAAAAATTCTCGCAGTCTAAACAGAACTCAAAGCTTCTTTGAGGTCGCCCTAGCAACCATTGTGATATGAGGTTTCCAAGACATTTCTTTGTGAAGGCCAAGGATGTTTATATTGTCAACAGTAGAGACGGGAGAACCATCGAAAGAAATAGAAAAGTTAGGAGGTGTCTTTGAGAGAGAGATTTCTAGAAGTTGAGTTTTTAAAGAGTTGAATTTCACAAGGTTTAGACGACCCCACTGGGAAATTCTATCCAGATATACAAGAATGGAATCGGAAAGATGTAGAAGAGAAGCAACTCTAGATGCAAAGGAAGGAGAAGATTTGAAATGAGTAGAAGAATGGAGGGTTAAGTCATCGGCATATGAATGTATAGGGTTAGATGAACAGCTGAAAAGATCATTAATGAAAAGTAAGAATAGAATAGGAGACAAGACAGAACCCTGAGGAACACCACTATTGACAGGAAAGGAAGAAGAAGTCGCTCCATCAACAACAGCCGAAATGGAACGATTAGAAAGAAAGATAGACATAAGTAAGCAAAGAGAAGGAGGAAACCCAAAGGAGGGGAGCTTGGAAAGCAGTGACGCATGCCATACCCGGTCAAACGCCTTAGATATGTCAAGCGCCACCACGCAAGTCTCCCCAATGTCCCTAAGGGCAGAAGACCATAGATCTGTGAGATAGGAAAGTATATCACCAGTAGACCTCGAACGACGAAAGACGATGATATATATATATATATATATATATATATATATATATATATATATATATATATATATATATATATATAATATATATATATATCATCACCGTTGACGTGCAGAGCCCTATTCAAGGATGGAATGTTAAAGCAATGGAAAATATAAAACAACCCACAAGCCATTCAAAACGCAAATTTCGTAGATGAGCACAGACGTGGGCTTTAAAGAAATAGAGATTAAATTCAGCAAGAAACAGAAGATGGGAGAGAATTCCATAAAACAGAGGTGGCTGGAAAGGAGATATCACAGCGGACAATCCTAGAGTTGCCTATGTCCATGCAAAATTGATGCGCCGACATTGCACCCTTTGTGCTGAGAGGATGCCGTAAAGGTGGAGGTACACGGGTGGATAGTTCCCTCGAGCATTTGCCGCTGTAGTACCTATAGAAAAGAGACAAGTCACCAACTTTGCGCCGCAAAGATAAAAAGTCAAGTGAATTAAAAAGAGCGGAACACTTTATAAGTCTTTTAGCCTTTGACTCATCCTTATCCAAAAGACGGGTGAAACCTGAGCCACCCCAGATATGAGAGCAGTACTCCATCCAAGTGCGGAGGAGACCCTTGTATAATTGGAGTAACTGCGAGGAAGGAAAAAATTCTTGCAGTCTAAACAGAACTCCCAGCTTCTTTGAGGCTGCCCTAGCAACCATTGTGATATGAGGTTTCCAAGAAATTTTCTTGTTTATGTGAAGACCAAGGATGTTTATATTGTTGACAGGAGAGATGGGGGAACCATCGAAAAAAATAGGAAAATTAGGAGGTGTCTTTGAGAGGAAAATTTCTAGAAGTGTAGTTTTTAATTAAAGAGTTGAATTTCACAAGGCTGAGACGACATACAGGGAAATTTTATCAGGATCTGCAAGAATGGAATCGGAAAGATGAAGACGAAAGGCAACTCTAGATGCAAAGGAAGGAGAAGATTTGAAATGAGTAGAAGAATGGAAGGTTGAGTCATCGGCATATGAATGGATAGGGTTAGATGAACAGCTGAGAAGATCATTAATGAAAAGTAAGAATAGAGTAGGAGATAAGACAGAACCTTGAGGAACACCACTATTGACAAGAAAGGAAGAAGAATTCGCTCCATCAACAACAGCTAAAATGGAACGATTAGAAAGAAAGATAGACATAAGTAAGCAAAGAGAAGGAGGAAACCCATAGGAGGTTAGCTTGAAAAGCAGTGACGCATGCCATACCCGGTCAAATGCCTTAGATATGTCAAGCGCCACCACGGAAGTCTCCCCATGGTCCATATGGGCAGAAGACCATAGATCTGTAAGATAGGACCTCGAGCGTCGAAAGCCATACTGATGATCAGAAAGAAGGAAATGAGATTCCAGATTTCCAGATGATCCAAGAAGTGAGAGTTAAGAAGGGTTTCAAAGATCTTAGACAGAATACAAGTGAGAGCTATAGGGCGATAGTTAGAGGGATCAAAGTGGCTACCTATTTTCGGAATAGATTGGACTAATGCGCGCTTCTAACACTGAGGAAAAGTACTAGTATTAAGTCAAAGAGGGAAAAGTTGAACGAGGGATGGAGTTGGCTCAGACGCACACTCCATTAAAACTCGGGGAGGAATGCCATCAGGGCCGCTTGCCTTCTTAACGTTCATAGATTTCAGAAGCCCATGCACCTGATCAAATGTAATCACAGGTAAAGGAATGGGACCTCTGAGAGGAGAAGAAGAGGAGGGTTGCCGGAGTCGTCCAGGGTTGAATTAGATGAGAATAGGATTCCGAAGAGATTAACCTTTTCAATAGGAGTGTTAGCAACAGAGCCATCAGAGCGAATAAGAGGAGGAAAGGAAGATTTACAGAAGTTGTTAGCGATGTTTTTGACAAGAGGCCAGAAAGATTTATCAGTAGGAAAGTTTAGAAGCTCAGCACACCTTCGTTTTGTGAAAGTTCGCTTTGCTCGTCGAAGAATATCACTGTAACGATTCCGAGCAGAATGAATATTAGCAAGAGTGATAGGAGAAGGAGAGTTTTACCACTCTCGATAAGCAATGTCTCTAGCCTGAATGGCACGAGAACAAGCACGATCGAACCATGGATTTTGAGGAGAGAAAGATTTAGTTGAAGAAGGAATAAACCTGCTCATCCCATCAACGATTGCAGCCCCCACCTTATCAGCAGAGACTGAGGCGTCTTCAGAGACAAAACAGTCCATCCAAGGATAATTAGAATAGAAGCAACGCAAAGCCTCCCAGTCATCCCGATCAAAGTGCCAGAAGATACGCTTAGGGCAGCTTCTAATTAAGAGTAATTAGGTTGTGGTCAGATTTACCAAAAGGTGCGAAGACAGCGTATTTATATAGAGAAGGGCTAGAAGTGAAACATAAGTCAAGAGTGTTTAAGAATTGGTTAGGACGATCCGGAATGTGTTTTGATTCTTTAATCAGTTGCTCCAGATCGTTGAGGATGCTGAATGATTCGGCCTCCTCCCCTCCTGGATCAGTATGAGAGGAACCCAACCATTCAGTGTTGTGTACATTGAAATCCCCTAAATAGAGGACCTAAGTATTTGGATATGAAGGTGAAAAAGTCTCGTGAGAAGTGGTTAGGTATTCAAAAAATGTAGAAAAATCTGTTTTATTAGGAGAACAGTAGCAGAAACACAAGATTATTGTAGTGGTAGGAAGAAATATTTTAAGCCACGGAACATCGAAGTTAGGAGATTCAAGAATCACAAGACGTGTTACCGGAGTGTTAGTGTTAACGTAGGCACAAACTCCACCCTTAGATCGGAAATTATGAAATAAGTTATAGTTGGATATATTAAAAAAGTTTGAGTTGAAATTCTTAGATATCTGGGGCTCAGACAATAGCAAAATGTTAGGATAAGAACTAGAGAGGTGGTATTCAACAGAGGTCAAATTAGAAAATAAGACACGAAAGTTGGTGAAGGGTATAGAAAAACCCACTCCTGCGCACACTAGCCATTCTATACTCACAATCACGATTAAATCAGACAAACAGACAGGGAAACAAAGAAACAGACAAAGAAAAAAAATAGCAAACAGACAAACAAGCAATCAAACAAAGAGTAAGAGAGACAGACAAACAAAAAAGCAAACT
>SEYY01024531.1:0-20000 GCA_009176605.1 Armadillidium nasatum | reverse complement strand
ACAAACATAGTCACCCATCATGTTTTTGTTATTTGGACTGTGTTAGCGGGGTTCAAAATCTAGATTATTTTGGTGAAATTTCTCTACTTGCTCCTATGAGTACAACCAATGTTTTCCATAAATTTAGCAATATAAACGTCAGGGACATGTACTTTAAGGAACATCCTGCAGCCAATTTGGTCGAAGTTCCTGAGCAAGCTCTCAAGAAGCCCCTCACAGTTTTCAGCCATGTGATTCCCAGCGAAGCCATGAACCACTGCAACAAAATTTTTTCATGCTGCTTTTTCTGTTCTATTGAGCTTCTGGGGGAATTCCTTGCATTCTATTATCTTTTTTATTTGAAGTCCAACGAAGACACCGTCTTTGATCTTTACCTCAGATAGCTTAGTGAAAAAGCTTTGGAGGTAGATGAAGGCTGAAGACTCCTTATCTAGCGCTAATTTTATGTGAAAAGGAAAAAGAATATATTCTTACGTTTCAACAGAAGCTCTCATTTTACGTTGTGGCAAATCCCGTCTTGGAATCTAGTACGCCCTACTATCCCATTGTAACATGGAAACTTGGTAAAGCCACCTCGAAGATCCATCAGGAAGACCATCATTTTGAAAACTTCGATAACCTCTCAATTGTGTTCTTCATATTTCAAGGCACTTAGCAATAGTTTCACACTGCTGTAATATTCTTTGAGCTGCACCGAGTGAGCTATTTCAAGAGATGGATACATGTTCCCGTTATAAAGTAGTATATCTTTGAAACTCTTCGATGAGCTATTAAAGAAGTGGTGTCACTCGCAGGGGTTACATGCAATTCCAAGTGCCTCAAAAAAAAAAAAAAAAAAAAAAAAAAAAAAAAAAAAAAAAAACTGTCACATTGTGGCAAAAGCAAAGTCAATCTTGACTGATGAAAAAAGTTAAAAAAAGAGTGGTGACTTTTTCTCTGACTTGCGACTTATCAAATATTATATATATAGTACATTTATAAATGTACAGTCGTCCACAAGAGTTCGTCCCGTTAAAGGTGAAAATACATATATATACAAAATGGAGGTCATTTCTTGTTCAGCCAATCACAGCTCAAATACGCCTCTCCCAATGTTTTTATATTCTTTTTTTGCAAAATAGAGCTTTCATAAAAAACACAGGTGATAAATACCCAGTTCATGAAAACCTTTAATATTTAACTACAAATTTAATTTAATCTTTTTGTTATTTTTTTAAATAAAATGAGTGAAAATTTACTTTAAAACGAAATCTTATTAGATAGTTTGTAGTTTTAGTTAATTTATATTTTATTTTGATACGTTATTTATACTTTAGTTTAAAATTTATTTTTTATTTAGAGAACGATTTAAGTATAGGAAGCTTTCAATATCGTTTTCCTTGCAAAGCACAATATATATATATATATATATATATATATATATATATATATATATATATATATATATATATATATATATATATATATATATATATATATATATATATATATATATATATATATATATATATATATATATATATATATATATATATATATATATATATATATATATATATATATATATATATATATATATATATATATATATATATATATATATATATATATATATATATATATATATATATATATATATATATATATTATATATATATATATATATATATATATATATATATATATATATATATATATATATATATATATATATATATATATATATATATATATATATATATATATATATATATATATATGGTCACACTTCGGTTTGAGCCAACACCATATCTTAAAAACTACTGAACGTACGTAAAAAAGAATTATATTTTTAGAATCCTTGTCGAATTTCAGTTAGGAAAAGTATACAATATTTGCAAATAATAAAAAAAACAAAAATGATTGTGTACGACAACTAATGACGTATGATGACGTAATAAACGACAAGTGATGACGTAAGAAACTTAAATTTGCTATGGACTATTGCTATATTTTGCTATGGACAGAAAACCATGTATAGATGTTTGGGTTGTTGATACACTGCTACCTTAAGTACCCAAAGTAATGTTGGAGAAGCATTGGTAGTTGCCCTTGAAAGATTGGAATTCAGCAAGTCCTTATAAAGATAATCTAGGATGCCTCTCATCCTTAATATTATATATATATATATATATATATATATATATATATATATATATATATATATATATATATATATATATATATATATATATATATACATATATATATATATATATATATCGTGCAAAATCTATTCTTCATGACACTAAAAACACGTTCCTCCGTAGAAAATGTAATAATCTTTCTGGTTCTTCTTCACGCCCTCTCTGACATTTTGCAAAAATGTTAACTCTAATTTTGCTTCTTCCTCTTTTTACCTTCAGTATCTTACAACGGTACAACTGCCGTTTTACCTTCCTCTAAAGCTGAACTCTTCACTCAAATTTTGCTTCTAATTCAACCTTAGACTATTCCGGAGCTATTCCTACTCCTTCAACCCACTAAAATTCATTTATGCCTAAAAAGACGTCATTTCTGCTCTCTCTGAGCTTAACACTCAGTGGTAAGGTCCTGATGGTATTCCTTCCTATGTTTCTAAATACTTGCGCATCCGAGCTTGCACCCTGCCTTGGTAAACTATTTCGTCTTTGTCTTTCTACTTGTACCTTCCCTTCTTGTTGAAAACGTGTGCTCATTCAGCCTGTGCCTAAGAAGGGGGATCCCTCTCAACCATCTAACTATCGTTCTATTTCTTTCTAAAGTTTTCGAATCTATCCTTAGCAGAAAGATTTGAAAACATCTCACATCTTCTAGTCTTATCTCTTATCACCAGTATGGCTTTCTTAAGAAACGTTCTACTGGTGATCTTCTTTTCCTTCCCTATGACTCTTGGTCCTCCGCTCTTCGGCATTTCGGTGAATCTTTTGCTGTGGCGCTAAAAATATCGAAACCTTTCGATAGAGTCTGGTACAAAGCTTTGATTTCCAAACTTCCCTCTTTCGATACCTCTCCTTCACTCTGTGACCTTCTCGCTCTTTTCCTTTCTGGGCGTTCTATAGCAGCAGTTGTAGACGGCCACCGTTCATCCCTTAAATCTATTAATAGTGGTATTCCTAAAGGTTCTGTCCTATTCCCAACACTTTTTTTCTGTTTTTCATTAATGACATTCTATCTGGTACTTCATCTCCTATCCACACCTATACCGATGACTCCTCCCAGCATCTCCCTCCCCAGGTCTATAAAATACTCGGCTAAATATAAACCACTTAAATATTTTATATAATAAAGTACGAAGTATCATGTAGAATATATATATATATATATATATATATATATATATATATATATATATATATATATATATATATATATATATATATATATATATATATATATATATATATATATATATATATATATATATTATACTCGCCGATATTGAAAGAAAAGTCTTCAGGACTCAAATTTGTTTCTTGAGAGAGAATGAAAGAGATTACTCATTCCCACTACTACAAAAGAATATAATATTCTGGATAAATGCTTAGTTTAGAAGACTGGAGTTTATAACCCGGTAGAGGATATTTTTTTATTTTTAATGAAAAACTCGTTAAAGATCCACTGGAGCCCTCCCACCCTCAAACACTTGAATGGCACCAGAAAAATTTAATTTACTAAATATTACGTTATGTTCAGAAATGTTATTTTTAGATCTGGAAACGTAATTAATATTATTAACATAAGGAAGGTTTGATTTTGTAAGAAATACACAAATAAACAATTATCCTTCCAATTGCTGCAATGCCCCTGAAAAGGTGAGAAAAGACTCTTTCTATAATTAATACATACCATTAATACCTTTGTGTATTTTTAGAAACCTAAATCGGAAAATGTTTGTGCTTTCTTTAGTGGTTTATTTTATTGTCTCCATACATTCAAAGATCAATAATTAATGGGTCGGGTAATTTTAAAAGGCACGCGTTTAACTAATGACTATTTACCTCGAAGAAATATATATATATATATATATATATATATATATATATATATATATATATATATATATATATATATATATATATATATATATATATATATATATATATATGTGTGTGTGTGTGTGAAGAAAAGGTGAATAAATAATAATAATAATAATTAATAATAATAATAAGAATAATAATAATAATAATAATAATAATAATAATAATAATAATAATAATAATAATAATAATAATAATAATAATAATAATAATAATAATAATAATAATAATAATAATAATAATAATAATAATAATAATAATAATAATAATAATAATAATAATAATAATAATAATAATAATAATAATAATAATAATAATAATAATAATAATGATAATAATAATAATAATAATAATAATAATAATAATAATAATAATAATAATAATAATAATAATAATAATAATAATAATCTTCTCCAATTATTATTCTTTTTTCAGTTGCAAATTTCATGGAAGCAAACATCGTATACTTTATATGTATCGATACAAAAGTGAAATGTTCTTTTTGGGCCGAACTTGTCCTTTGAGCATACTAAAAAGCATACAACATAATAATAATAACAAATCACTATTAAAAATATTGCACTAGAAACAAATATTAAATACTGAGAATTTTAGGAAGCGTTTCATATTATAATCGTAATCTTAATTGAATCTTTTGTTTCAAAAAAATTATAATAAGAATAAAAATTAAAAAATGACAATAACTATGAGAATTATGAAATAACTATTAGCTATTAATTATTATAATAATAAAATATAGTAATTAATATTAATAATAACAATTATAACATTACAAATAATAACAATAACAATAATAATATCAAAGTAATAATAATAATGAGAATAATAATAACAATAATAATAATAATAATAATAATCATATAATAATAATAATAATAGTAAAAATGATAATAATAATTAGAATAACAATAAAAGTTAATAATAATAATTACAATAACAATAGAAAATTCAATAACATTATAATAAAAAAAATATTAATAATAATAATAATAATAATAATAATAATAATAATAATAATAATAATAATAATAATAATAACGATAATAATAATAATAATAATAATAATAATAATAATAATAATAATAATAATAATAATAATAATAATAATAATAATAATAATAATAATAATAATAATAATAATTTTGTATATATTTCAATAAAATGTTATAGATTTAAAAAAAATGTTATTTGACAGTTATGTGCTAGTATATATATATATATATATATATATATATATATATATATATATATATATATATATATATATATATATATATATATATATATATATATATATATATATATATATATATATATATATATATATATATATATATATATATATATATATATATATATATATATATATATATATATATATATATATATATATATATATATATATATATATATATATATATATATATATATATATATATATATATATATATATATATATATATATATATATATATATATATATATATATATATATATATGAAAATCTGTTTATGTTTATGCATGTAATTTTATTGTAAATAAATAAATAAATAAGTAAATAAATAGATATAAGATGATATGTAATTACATATTTATTTATCCATTTATTTATTTTGTGCATGCTTTATTTATGAGCATGTAGATGCGCACGCATCACATACTTTTTTTTTTTTTTTTTTCTCCTTTACAACCAACCATTTTAATTATTTACTGCTTTGTTTCCAGTTTTTTTAATCATTAAGTTTAAGTACTGATCCGTGTCGATTCATATAGTTATTGTGTCATATTTATTATTTCTAGTCAAGCTGTATTGTTTATTTTTATATACATTTGTTTTTATTCTGGATTTTTAGTCTATTTAATGTTTGTACTCTGTTCTTTTACAGTTGTCCTGATGATGGCTTCAGATAATAAATTTAAAAATAAAAAGAAGCCGAAACGTTGATAATAAAGCTTTTTGTAACTATTTAATATAATATTCATCTAATTAAATATAATTGAACTGATTATGCTACATTCATTCCTTTCTATTCTTTTCATAATATATATATATATATATATATATATATATATATATATAATATATATATATATATATATATATATATATAATATATATATTATATATATATATATATATAATCTTACGGAACAGAAGATTATCGCAGGATACAATTATTCGGTGCGGTGCGCACCAGGGCCCGCACCACGCACCGCACCGCACCGCAACGTTAATTTTTCTTTGCGCAACGCACCGCACCGCACTTTCATTTTTCCTTTCGCACCGCACCGCACCGCACCGCACCCGGTGCGTCGGCCAACCTTACTTCAAAGCATGAAAAAATATGGTTGGGTAGTTTAATATTGATATGAAAAAAATATTACAAAAAAAAAAAAATTTCCTCTTCATAGGTATTGTTAATAAAAATATTTAGAACCAGATATCAGTAATTTATCCCATAAAATTTTCGATAATAGAACGGCCATTGTTCAGCTAAATTTTCAAATTATTTGGACAAGGGTTATGAAAATTTTTTAAAAATGACATTAAAAATCAAGCGAACAGAAACATTGATAAAAATATTCAAAATCAACGTTTTAGAGTTCGTCTCAGCTGCATCTTATACTTTATTTGATATAAATTGGTTGAGAATTATGTTAATTATATCCAAATTAATATTCTAAGGAATTGCAACTAATTCACACAAACAATATTGAATCCGTCCTTTATAAGTTATACGATTACTCGAGTACAAAATATTATTGTTATATATGATATTTAATTAAAAGCTATGGGAGATTATAAAATTTTCTGTTTATGTTTTGATTGTTTTTTTTTGAAACAATCTTAAAACATTGAATTAATTAAATCTTTATCATCCTCACATAGAAAGATATCGAACGACCACCAGTCTATTCTAGATGAAGAAAATCCAAGAAACTTTATCAATGCTTTCCTTATTCAGATGAAGGCAAAAGAAAAAGGAATAGAAAATGAAAAGAATTTCAACTTCACATGTAAGCTACCTGTAAGATAAAAAGTTGAATTTCTCTTAAATTATTTTTTTAAACCAGAAAAACACTTTACCGAAAACTTGAGAAAAACTAAAGGAAATTAAAAGAATCTATTTAAATCTTAGATAAAAAAATAACATTAGTTTCCTAAAATATTATTCTATGTATAAAAACCTTAAAAGTTGCGCTTGTAATATAAATAAATATTACGTTTTCTTTTGCTAATAATAATAATGAAAAATTCATATTTATATTAAATAATGAAAATTTTATAGTACAGGACAAGTTTTAAATGAATCCTTTGATTAGGCATTGCACCCGAGTGGTTATGGTAACGTTGGTTCGAACCCGATTGAAGTTTTAGGAAGTTTCAACAATTCACTGCAGTCGTGGGTTAGGTGAAATATTAACAAAAATATATATGAAAAACTTACAACAAGTTATTGCACTCGTGAGTGCAGAGAAATAAGAATAATAATCTATAAATTAGTAATAAGCACGCTAATATTCATGATAGACTAAAAATAATGGAAATTTATATTAGTAAATAAATAAGAAAATCGATAAATTTGTATGAAAGAAATGACGTAACGGTACTACATTTTAGACTTAGCCTGATCTAAATAAATGAAACAAGATTTCGAAAAGAAATTTTCAAATTCCTTACTTTTTAGATCAGGTTTCAGGTTACTTTAGATCAGGTTAAGTTTAAAATGTAGTACCGTTACGTCAATTCTTGCATATAAATTTATTGATTTTCTTATTTATTTAATAATATAAATTTCCATTATTTTTACTTTTATATATATATATATATATATATATATATATATATATATATATATATATATATATATATATATATATATATATATATATATATATATATATATATATATCTCCTCCGGTGGGCAAATGCCGGAGGCCTACTGAATTCCACCGGAGTTGGAAAAAACTATTCAGTTCGATGTTGGCCGACGTGTCCAGATACACGGCGTTTGAAAGTATGCAAGTCAAAGGAAGTTGGGAAAACATAAAGGGAGTGTGCTCCAGACTTTACCAGAAGAGTATATGTAAGATTGAGCATAGCGGTTAAGTCTGGGGTCAGAGAGTTGGACAGAGAAAGGATGAGACTGTGTAGAAAGTCAAGTCGCCCGGGCTCTTCTCAATGGAGGAGGTATGCGACGAGAGAGTTCAGAAGAGCAGTGTCCGTTGTAATAGCGATAGTATAGAGAGAGTGACGCAATAATTCGACGGGCAGAAAGAGATTGAAGAGAGTTAGTAAGAGCAGGAGAGTTTATGAGACGAAATGCTCTAGACTACACCTTCTCAAGTAAAACTGTATGAGTGGAGCCACCCCAGAAGTGTGAAGCGTACTCCATACAGGGACGAACAACACCTATATACAGAGCAAGCAACTAGGGTGGCATGAAGTAATTCTGAAGGCGCCTCAGAACACCCAACCTCTTAGAAGCTTATTTAGAAAGAGAAGTAATGTGATCTTTCCAAGAAAGATCACGAGAAAAAGAAACACCAAGAATATTAAGAATAGATTATGGTTTGAGTTGTGTGTTTTCGAAGAAGATATCATAGTTGTGTGGAAGATTGTGTCGAGTAGAGAGATGGAGAAACTGAGTTTTTGGGGCATTGAAAACAACCATGTTTTCTCTGCTCCAATTGGAAATACGTGAAAGATCGGAGGTTAGTTGCTCCAATGCTACCCTTCTCGAGTCTAATAACTGTTGTTCGGATGGACGTCTTTGAAACTGAAAGGAGTAATGAAGTGTGGAGTCATCATCATGGAGTGGATAGGAGATGAAGTAATAGAAAGAAGATCATTAATGAAAAGAAGAAAAAGTGTTGGGGATAGAACAGACCCCTGTGGAACACCACTGTTAATACGTTTAAAGGAAGGACGGTGGCCGTCTACAATAGCTGCTATAGAACGACCGGAAAGGAAATTAGAGAGAAGATCACAGAGGGAAGGATAGATACCGAAAGAGGGGAGTTTGAAAATCAAAGCTTTGTGCCAGACCCTATCGAAGGCTTTTGATATGTCTAGCGCGATGTCAAAGGATTCACCGAAATGCCGAAGAGCGGAAGACCAAGAGTCAGAGAGAAGGGAAAGAAGATCACCCGTAGAGCGTTTCTTACGAAAGCCATATTGGCGATCAGAGTTAAGATTAGAAGAATTGAGATGTTTCCAAATCTTCCTATTAAGGATAGATTCGAAAACTTTAGAGAGAACGGAGGTCACAGAAATGGGACGGTAGTTGGAGGGCTGAGAGGGATCCTCCTTCTTAGGCACAGGCTGAATGAGCTCACGTTTCCAGCAAGAAGGAAAGGTCGAAGTAGAAAGGCAAAGGAGAAATTGTTTACCAAGGCAGGGTGCAAGCTTGGAAGCACAAATTTTGAGAACCACAGGAGGAATACCACCAGGACCGTACGCCTTCTTAGTGTTAAGCTCAGAGAGAGCAGAAATAACGTCTTTAGAAGAAATTATAATTTTAGGCATAAATTAGTTGGAGGGGGTTGAAGGAGGAGGAATAGCTCCGGAATCGTCTAAGGTAAAATTAGAGGCAAAAGTTTGAGCGAAGAGTTCAGCTTTAGAAGAGGGTAAAACAGCAGTTGTGCCGTCGGAAGATACTAAAGGAGGGAAAGAGGAAGAATCAAGGTAAGAGTTGACATTTTTTGCAAACTGCCAGAAAGAGCGTGAGGAAGAGGATCCAGAAAGATAATTGCATTTTTTACGGAGAAAAGAGTTTATGGTGTTACGAAGTATAGATTTTGAACGATTCTGGAATGAAATATAAGTTGCATAAGTTTCAGGAGTTTGAAGACGACGGTAATCCCTGAAGGCAGCATCCCTGTGGCGGATAGCGTTAAAACAAGTAGAGTTAAATCAAGGTTTGTTGGGTTTAGTAGAAGGGAAAGAAAATGGAATGTACGACTCCATGCCAGAGAGAATCACCTCAGTAATACGTTCTACACACTACGAGGGACCCCTCCCACGGAAGCAATAATCATTCCATTGGAAATCAAAGAAGTACGACCGCAAGTCCGACCAGCTTGCGGCACTGAAATGCCACAAACTTTTCCTTTCAATAGAAAGGGGTCTTTCCTGCGGAAGACTTAAAGGGATAGAAGAGGATACGGAGATAAGAAGGTGATCGGAGGAACCCAAAGTAGAAAAGAGTTTAACAGTATAAGGAGAAGGATTAGAAGTTAGAAAAAGGTTTAGAATGTTGGGTTAATCTTCAAGACGATCAGGGATACGAGTAGGGATCTGCACCAACGGCTCAAAGTCGTTTTGGATAGTGAAATGGAAGGCACGTTCACCAGCCTGTGTCATGAGAGACTAGAATATATATATATATATATATATATATATATATATATATATATATATATATATATATATATATATATATATATATATATAATATATATTATATATATAGTAGTAAGGGGGGCTCTTTCGAAAGCCAAAAAGGCATATCGACCTTTGATTTGTAATTACAAATCTAGGTCGAGAAGGCAGACCTCACGCTCTTTTGTGAGGTTCTTTTCTGGACTCTTTCTGAGATAAGTACCCAACCAGGAGGGTGTACCTCCCCTTTCTAGAGAGGTAGAGTAGCCAAAGCACCTCCCCATTTCTTTCATTTCTTTCAAACCCACCTGGATTGATTTAAACTATCACCCCAACCCCTTCTGATTCCCTTAAGGGGAAATGGCGTAGCCACAGCAACCTACATTTTATTCTTTATCCTGCCCTATTCAAGGGTTCAACCACATATCGTTGAGGTTTTTTTCAGTCCCTTATACCTTTTCCTTCCCCTTCATTAAGGAATAATAGTTTAGCTCAGCACCCCATTTTTATTCATCTTTTTCATGATCTCATTTTGAGTATGTACTCTTATTCATGCTTCTTCTCTGAGATTATTTTGACGGCGTAGCCTCCAAGTTGTGAGTTCTTTGTGGAGTACCACCCTCCTACCCCTCCCAAACTGATTCTTAAGCTTAATTGATGTTCTGTATCTTAACTACCTTCTTTTAGTGAATTCCTCCCTACCAATCTCCCATCTCACAGCCCTTTCCCTGCTCCTTCCTGTCGGGTTTTCTTGATGTGATGATGTAACAGCCCCTTCCGTCTTTGAGTTTCGGACAGCACAAAGCCTTCCTCTTTGCTATAGAAAATATCACGTGATTTTATATTTATCATAGTCACCTATAGCGTAAAGCTGCTAGAATCACATACGACACATCCCAACTGCTAATACAATTCACATTTCACAAACTTTATTGAGATAGTGAACATTTACAGGTTTTTAAATTTACAGTAAGTCCTATACTTCTAAATTTAATAATAATAATAATAATAATAATAATAATAATAATAATAATAATAATAATAATAATAATAATAATAATAATAATAAAATAATAATAATAATAATAATAATAATTATAATAATAATAAGAATAATAATAATAACTGCTAATACAATTCACATTTCACAAACTTTATTGAGATAGTGAACATTTACAGGTTTTTAAATTTACAGTAAGTCCTATACTTCTAAATAATTAATAAAATAATAATAATAATAATAATAATAATAATAATAATAATAATAATAATAATAATAATAATAATAATAATAATAATAATAATAATAATAATAATAATAATAATAATAATAATAATAATAATAATAATAATAATAATAATAATAATAATAATAATAATAAATAAGAATAATAATAATAATAATAATAATAATAATAATAATAATAATAATAATAATAATAATAATAATAATAACAATAATAATAATAATAATAATAATAATAATAATAATAATAATAATAATAATAATAATAATAATAATAATAATAATAATATAATAATAATAATAATAATAATAAATAATAAAATAATAATAATAATAATAATAATAATAATAATAATAATAATAATAATAATATATAATAATAATAATAATAATAATAATAATAATAAATAATAATAATAATAATAATAATAATAATAATAATAATAATAATAATAATAATAATATAATAATAATAATAATAATAATAATAATAATAATAATAATAATAATAATAATATATAATAATAATAATAATAATAATAGTAATAATATAATAATAATAATAATAATAATAAAAATAATAATAATAATAATAATAATAATAATAATAATAATAATAATAATAATAATAATAATAATAATAATAATAATAATAATGAAATAATAATAATAATAATAATAATAATAATAATAATAATAATAATAATAATAATAATAATAATAATAATAATAATAATAATAATAATTTTGTGGCTATCCAGTTCTCTGAAAGGTGACTGCTAAGCGAAAACTCTGCATTTTTTTAAAATCAATATTTATATATTTTTTTATAAGTTACTACTAAAGTAACAATACTCTTGTAATATTACTGATAATGCATATTATACAATAATTTATAATAACCAATTATAGAAAAGGTGTTTTTATTATGATATTAAATGCTTCCAATAATAATATATTAAAAACATTTACACTAAAAATAATAACTAATAATGACAATAAAAATAATATTAATAATAATAACATTTATGCTACTACTACTACTACTACTACTACCACTACTACTACTACTACTACTACTAATAATATAATAATAATAATAATAATAATAATAATTTTAATTACAATGATAATAACAAAGACGATGATGACAATAATAATATTAAAAATTATAACAATAACATTATTATAACCATATAATATATATATATATATATATATTATATATATATATATATATATATATATATATATATATATATATATATATATATATATATATATATATATATATATATATATATATATATATATTATATATATATATATATATATAATATATATATATATTATATATATATATATATATATATATATATATATATATATATATATATATATATATATATATATATATATATATATATATATATATATAATAATATAGATTTTTATGAGAATATTAGTTACGTATGAATTTGAAAATACTAAAATAAGAATAATAGCAGTGATGGTGAAATTCTACATCAACACCACTGAGATTATTGAATTTATGTACATTTTTTTTAATTTTCCGAGCATATGATTTTATTGATCTTTCATTTTTATATCATCCAGTAAGTTATTCTATGGTATGACGGAGGTGTAACTTACTGCTTGTCGTGCTTTAGTAAGACTGTAGAAAGGAGTTTCTTGGTTGGAGATATTTCATAGAACTATTTCTTGTTCAATTTGATTATTTAAATGGTTTGTTTCTAAGAATTCACATGTATTATTATTTATTATTTTGTTTTTTTCTTTTAGGAGAGAGAGAATTAGATGATCTAATTGCAATATGTTAAGTTTTTTGAATAAGAATTGTTGTATGACTGTAAAAATATTTGCTGCCACTGAGGAGACTTATGATTCGCTTTTTGCTTCGTTATAATTTGATGTGTGTTTGTTTTGGGTGTTGTTCCGTATACTGAAAGGCAATAAATTATGTGTAGATGAATATGTACACAATATATATTTGCTAATTTTACAAGGATGTATAAATACTTTGCGAGTTTATTTTCAAATGTGTTTTAAATGTTAATTTATCATCTATTATGATTCCCAGGATTTTTGCGCTACTTCTACGGGTTAGTTCAGTATCGTATTAGTATTATATATATATATATATATATATATATATATATAATATATATATATATATATATATATATATATATATATATATATATATATATATATATATATATATATATATATATATATATATATATATATATATATATATATATATATATATATATATATATATATATTGTAGATGAGAATCTGTTATATAGTTTGTGTGATTTGTTAACTGCTGGAACTCATACGATGGCTGCAAGTTTCAGGTGGACAACATTGTATTTGACAAAATATCCCGAAGTGCAAAAGAAAGTTCACAAGGAAATTGATAAAACTTTGCCACGAAATCAACTTCCAACTCTTTTAGTCAAAGATAAGTAAGTCTGCATTTATATCATTTGCATGTTATTTATATTTGTTATACTAGTACTTGCTTTCAGCAAAATCATCCTTAATGCAGCATTCTTATATCTCTACTGATGATAATTTTTATAGACTTGAATAGTTAATCAATTAATCTTTGTTTTTCCACTTTTAAAACTCTTAAAATGTCAACTTGAGAATGAACATTGTTATAGTAATTACCAATTCATTACATATATATATATATATATATAGTATATATATATATATATATATATATATATATATATATATATATATATATATATATATATATATATATATATATATATATATATATATATATATATATATATATATATATATATATATATATATATATATATATATATATATATATATATATATATATATATATATATATATATATATATATATATATATATATATATATATATATATATATATATATATATATATATATATATATATATATATCCTGGGCAAAGGATGGGCCACCAAATTCCACCGGAGTTTGAAAAATCTTATCCAGATCGAAAGAGGCCAACATGTTCAGATACACGTCGTTTAAAAGTATGCAAGTTAAAAGCAGTTGGGAAAACAGTTAAAGGGAGTGTTCCAGATTTTACCAGTAGAGTATATGTAAGATGGAGCATAGCAGTTAAGTCTGGGGTCGGAGAGTTGGAGAGAGAAAGGATGAGACTGTGTAGAAAGGCCTGTCGCATTAGCTCTTCTCAATGGAGGAGGTATGCGATGAGAGAGTTTAGAAGAGCAGTGTCCGTTGTAATAGCGATAGCATAGAGAGAGTGACGCAACAATTTGACGGGCAGAAAGATTTTGAAGAGAGTTAGTAAGAGCAGGAGAGTTAATGAGACGAAAAGCCCTAGACTCCACCTTCTCAAGGAGAGCTGTATGAGTGGAACCATCCCAGATGTGTGACGCATACTCCATACAAGGGCGAAAAACACCCCTATACAGAGCAAGCAACTGGGGTGGCGTGAAGTAATTCTGAAGGCGCCTCAGAACACCCAACCTCTTAGAAGCTTGTTTAGAAAGAGAAGTAATGTGATCTTTCCAAGAAAGATCAAGAGAGAAAGAAACACCAAGAATACTAAGAACAGATGAAGGCTTGAGTGGTATGTTTTCGAAGAAGATATCATACTTGTGTGGAAGATTGTGTCGAGTGAATAGATGGAGGAATCGAGTTTTTGAGGTATTGAAAACAACCATGTTTTCTCTGCCCAATTTGAAATAAGTGAAAGATCAGAGGTTAGTTGCTCCATGGCTACCCTTCTCGAGTCTATCAACTGCTGTTGGATAGGTCGTATCCAAACTGGAAGGAATAATTAAGGGTGGAGTCATCAGCATAGAAGTGGATAGAAGATGAGGTAATAGAGAGAAGGTCATTAATGAAAAGCAGAAAAAGTGTTGGGAATAGGACAGAACTCTGAGGAACACCAGTAATAATAGATTTAAAGGAAGAACGATTTCGGTCTACAACAGCTGCTATAGAACGACCGGAAAGGAAATTAGTGAGAAGATCACAGAAAGAAGGATAGATACCGAAAGAGGAAAGTTTGGAAATCAAAGCTTTGTGCCAGACTCTATCGAAGGCTTTCGATATGTTCAGCGCGACATTAAAGGATTCACCGAAATACCGAAGAGCATATATATATATATATATATATATATATATATATATATATATATATATATATATATATATATATATATATATATATATATATATATATATATATATATATATATATATATATATATATATATATATATATATATATATATATATATATATATATATATATATATATATTATATTTAATTAATGAATATGTAATTGTTTCTATTCCTCAAACCTATTTTATTTCTTCTAATAAAAGCTTGTGCATATCTTTTAATATCCGTATTCTATAGTATTCTTTTCATTTGCTATCTAAATTTGCTCAATTTTTGAACCTTTTACTATTTACAAATTTATTGCAAAGGTTTTATTCCCCTAAAGAAAAGTCACAGTAAAAGATTAAAACTCGCCTGATCTTCAACAGATTCATATCTTAATCCTAATCTGTGATTATTATGAAGGAGAAATAGTTTTATAATTTTTATAATCTTATAATTCAAGAATAATATTAAATACTTAATCTACAACTACTAATATCATACTTTTGGGTATAGGCTTTTAATTTTTATTTGAGGGAAAAATGTGAATGTTACCGCAATAAATCCTGGTATATAAAACACTTATTCTGTTTCCTACTATTTGTAATACTCCTGTTAATATTACTTATTTATTTAAATTTTTCTTTAGTTTCTTATACTTTTTGCTAGTTGTAAATTAAACAGTATTTGGAAAAATTACTTTCAAATATTTCAGGCTTGTGTACACTCAAGCAGTCATTAATGAGGTCTTACGAATTAGCTCAATAGCAATGTTTGGACTTTATCATACTTTCGATGAGGACTTTGAGATTAACGGTTATTTCATTCCAAAGGTTGTACATTTGAAACTACTTTAATAAAAGTTTGAAAATTAAATAAAAAAATTATATCATCTTTTTCTTCAACAGGATGCCATCGTTATGCCTTCAATAATTATGTGTCATCATGATCCTTATTATTGGGAAGATCCAAAGGTCTTCAAACCGGAAAGGTTTATAACTCCAGAAGGAAAACTTGATATAAATAAAAAAGGGTTTCTTCCATTTTCCATTGGTATGTACACTAAAGTATTGATTATTTTTAAAAGCTTTATTTATGTTAATTTGAAATGAAAGTTGCTGAAAATTTATCTCCAGAAGTAGTGTGTAAAATTAAATACTTTGTTATTTGATGAAGATGATTTTTTGTTCAGAAATGATTAACTCTGATTAGACTAATGAATTAATGAATTTGATAAATGTTTTTTCCAAGGTTTTATGTTATCTTAAATTGTTAAGAAAGTTGTTACATATTTACCATGGTCTTGTATGCAATTAATTACTCTAATTTTTGACGATGATTTACGTATTTCAAAAATATTTTGAGTGGGCTGGATAGCATTTTTCATTCAAACATTTTCTACTGCCTATAGTTTTCATGATGAAGGTATAATTATAACTATACAAATTGTACCATTTAATAGGCAAAATACTAAACTTTCAAAATATGAATGTATTTTCTTATATTTTTTTCAAAAATTTTATTAATCTTATTTATTCCAACTATCTAAATTATACAAATTATGGGACTATAGGGTGAACCTTTACGTCTGACAGAATTATACTTCATTCAACAAAGACCATTCAAGTCCAGAGTATTATTGTATTAAATTGATGTACATATTTTCAACGATAGAGTTTGCTCAGGTGAGTCAGTCAACGTGCCTATCAAAAATGACTCTACAAGTTCTGTTACGTAAGCGGCCAATTTACATCAAAACAACAGAAACGAAATATTATGGTCAACTTTAAGAAATATGTAGGCTATACATTGGTTGCCATCTAGGTGACAAATATAAATTATAGGCCCTACATTAAATCTTTTATGGCAGTTAAAATGCATTATGTGATTAGCTTAGCAATCAGGAAGCTTCAATGTTATTTGTCATACTCATCATAATAAGAAGCAAAGAGACTGTAATATTTGTTGTATAGACGTATTAAAGTTTTTTTCTAAGAACGAACATTAGATTATACAACCAAATTTGAGTTTGGCACGAATACTAGTAAAACATGTTGAAAGATTTCCATTCCATTTCCCCAGATGATTGATTATGTTGAATCATAGATAACATGGAAAAGGATAAAAGTACACTGGAATTCTTGGTCAATCTTTTGAATGTCCAAATTTTGAGCCTAAACAGTTAAACCAAAGAGAGTCGAGTGATTTTGTTAGGAATTTACCACTATTTAAAGAGAAAACAGCTTTTCACCTCAACACAAAATGAGAATATATATTAATTGAGAACAGTGTCTGTATTAACTACTACCGAAAACTGAATTTTGCTTTAAAAACATTTACACCAGATTGTCTTTTTTGTGGTTGGCATATCGCCACGACATCAATGGACTATTTACAGCAATCTTTTAGACGTATGTAGCATCTGACTGGTACCTCTTAATTAATTCGTGGCAGAAAACCTCAAAACGGTTATTTTACATAACGGTAATAAAATTCCTTCCATTTATAAAAGATAAATGATATTATGAATATGCTACTTAACAATCAAATCCGACAGTCATCAATGGCATGTTTCTAGTAATCTAAAAGATATAGGAATACTTATGGGTATGAAGTCATTCACATATTTTGCTGTTTTCTTTACTTGTAGAAAAGTTATAACTATGCTAAAGCAATATGTAAAGTCATTTTTGAAGACTTTCAATCTTCCGAAAAATTTTCGAAGATAACGACAGGAAAATTGAAGGACGGAGTTTTAGTAGCCTACAAATAAAAGAGTCTTTAAATGACACTGAATTTGAAAATTTGCTAAGTTCTTCGGAATTTAAACCTTCGTTGACCTTCAAATGAATATTAGAGAACTTTCTTGGAAGCAGCAATTCACCGGCGTGTGAGGATGAAGTCAAGAGCTTTCCTTAATCCTTCAGAGAAATTGAGAGATGAATGTCATTAAAAATTCACTTCCTGCATTCCCACTTGCATTCTTTCCTAAAATAAAGTGGTGCAGTAAGTGACGGGCAAAAGAAACTCTTCCATCAAAATATCTAGATGATGTAAAAGTGCTTCCAAAGATTTTAGAATGAAGGAATGATGAATGGACCGTTGTTGGAATCTTGATAATCCAGTGCTTGAAATAAAATATTGTATATTTTTGTATTTACCATTACATTGAATAAGGTATAGGAATTTGCTTATTGTTTTTTATCATTTTTAACAGTAATATATATATTCGGAGATTTTAGATCAATGTCGCAAACTTAAAAATGTCAAAACTAGAGGAATCTGCAAACCTTTAAGTGCTTGAAAGCAAATAAATAGGCGTGATCATGTCCATAATGATTAGAAAAAGTTTCATTTTTAGATCAGTGTAATTTTCAATTCGGAAGAAAATAAGCATAGTAGGCTTATGAATAATGTGATAATATGCTCTTTTTTTATTAATTTCAATTTTAACAGAAACTTTTATTTCATTTTAAGGAAGAAGAAACTGCATAGGAGAATCTTTAGCCCGAATGGAACTTTTCTTCCTGATCGTAGGGATGTTACAGACTTTTAGTTTTGAAGCTCCAGAAGGTGTTAAGCTAAACACAGATCCAGATAAGAACAGAACTTTATTTTTAAATCCGTATCCTTTTAAAATTATCATGACTAAGAGATCACATTCCCATGGATAAATAACTTTGCAAAGTTTGAATAGAAGTAGCTTAGTGCAAAGAGTCTCTAAATATTTTTTTACATCATTATTTTATTTTTATGTATTTTATGTTAATTAACATTAATGTAATTTATAACAATTTGTATTTAATTTCGTTTATTTTAATTTTTTAAATTAATTATTTTCTTGATTACTTTACTTTATAACTTTTGACTAGATTTTCAAATTTAAATCAGTTTACTGAGTTTTTTCTTTTAAAGATAATTCAATATTCAGAGAAATATAGCAATATTTTAATATTTTACTCAAAATTGTGTAGAATAAAGCATATCATTTTCTATTATTTTCTTTTGACATAAATATATAAGAATCATTTAATTTTTTCTGACTTCGCATCTCTTTTAAATCTCATCCACTATCAGATCATACAGATTCCTTGGCATGTTATATGTA
>SEYY01024530.1:55000-57500 GCA_009176605.1 Armadillidium nasatum | reverse complement strand
CAATACGCTGATAATACCACAATTATAATAACAGACCGTATTATAGATACCATAAACACTAAAGTAAATAATGAAATTAGAAAAGGTTGCAACATGGGTAGAGGGAAACAGACTTTCCCTGAATCTACAAAAAACACAATCTTTAATAATAACAAATGTTAAAACTCCTATAAAGCTAAATATCATGACAAGATACACAATCATAAATCAAACCACATCTGCAAAACTATTGAGTTATTTTCGATAAGAAACTCTCCTTCAAATAACATATAAATAGTCTTATTAGCAAACTTGCATTTGCTACCTTTGCGTTCCTAAAGACAAAAAACTTTATTCCAAAATATATACTAAAAAATCTATTACAGCCTTGTTTACCCACACTTACTATATAATCTTACGGTATTGGGATGTGCAAGTGTATAACTGCTACAACCCTTAATAATACTACATAACAAAAATAATTCGTATATCATCTGGATAACGAAATCACTATGGACATATAAGCCCACTTTTCAAAAAATTATCCATCTTCAAACTATAACATATGTTCACTGTTACAATGACTACTCGCATTTTCAGTCATAATCACAATGTCAAACGAATTACTGACAAATTTAATAATGAATAACCAAAATGTAAGAAAACCAAATTTGCTCAGCACAAACTCACATGCACTAAAGAAAACAAAGTGCACACTAACAAAATCTCCGAGAGCTATATCATAAAATGGCACTGAAAAATGGACATATTAAATGTCATTTGATATTAAAATACTAAAGAAGGTACTATCGTGGACAGAAATAAAGCACTATTGCTTGGTACGATCATTTTTCAAAGTAACATGGGTCTAATATTTAGATTAAATTTTCAGCCAATCGTCTTTCTTCAAGATATTTAGCTACGCCCACTGAACACAGTGTGTAACTATAAAAGTATTTTAGGTAAGTATAATATTTTGAAACGATGTAGTTACGCACACAAACATACGCAGACACATTTCTAAATATATATATATATATATATATATATATATATATATATATATATATATATATATATATATATATATATATATATATATATATATATTTTTTTTTATGTCTCCTCCGGTGGGCAAAGGCCAGGAGGCCTACCAAATTCCACCGGAGTTGGGAAAGGTCTATAATCATGGTCGATGGTGGCCGACGTGTATATATATATATATATATATATATATATATATATATATATATATATATATATATATATATATATATATATATATATATATATATTATATATTTATTTATTTACGGATAAATTAACAAAAGTTTTTGCCGTATTATGTCTTATATGTATAAATAATTGAGTATATCGATAAACTACAAATGATTCGATATATTATCGTATCGACAAATTCTATAACGAGTTTTCTTGAGTAATAGTATATATATATATATATATATATATATATATATATATATATATATATATATATATATATATATATATATATATATATATATATATATATATATATAAAGGTCCATAAAAAATTCGAATAGGTACCGTTATAAATATTGATACTTTATCGATATTTTTTTGTGGCAAAAAAAAAGAAAAAAAAAAATTTGAATTAGTAAAATTTCTTTTTACCTTATTCGAGTCATAGAAGAGAGTTTCATGGTCGTTCAAAATAAATTACTTGAAATGTCTTTCTCAGGCACCGTTTGGAATTATGAAAAAGTAATTAAAGATTTGGATTCAGCAAAGATGAACTACTGGAATTCTTTTTATGTTTTTGTAAAAATTTTCACCCACAAAAGTTGAGGTCCCCTTTTGGAAATATTTTGGTTGGTGATATCTCAGTAACCATTTGGAATTATGAAAAATTAATTACATATTTGGAATCAGGATAAAATTTTCTATTAAATAATCACTAAATTTTTTAAAGAAATAAAAAAAAAATTTTTTCTTTGAAGGCGCCGTATACCGCCTATTCAAGGTCGTTTGACAGGCGTCACTTTAAAATTATTTTTTTCAGGAACCGCTTGTAATTGAAAAACCTGTTACATATTTGGAATCAGCAAAGATTATACTAAAAAAAATATTGAAAAAAGTGAGGAAATAAAGTTGGAAGTTCCCCTTAAAGATTCAGCATTGAGGTAAAATCTGGGGTCAGAGACTGGACAGTGAAAGGATGAGATTTCGTGGAAAGATACATCGTGGGAGCTCTTCACAAGGAAGGAGGTATACGACTAATAAGTTCACAAGAGCAATGTTCATTGTAATAGCGATAGTATAAGGAGAGTGATGCAACGGTCTACGGGCAGAAAGAGATTTGAAAGTTATTAGAATTAGAGAGTTATTAGAATTATTAGAATTAGTTATTAGAGGAGAATTGATGAGACGAAAAGATTTAGTTTCCACCTTTTCAAGACGAGTTGCGTGAGTGGAAGAACCCTAGATATGCGACGCGTATTCCATATAACAGGCACGGACGACACTCCTATACAGATCG
>SEYY01024530.1:0-47500 GCA_009176605.1 Armadillidium nasatum | reverse complement strand
TATATATATATATATATATATATATATATATATATATATATATATATATATATATATATATATTATATATATATATATATATATATATTATCTCACTTCTGGTGGGCAAAGGACAGTGGCCTACCAAAAACTCCACTAGAGTCAGGGAGAAAGACGGAAACCAGGTCAAATTAAAATTAAAAGCCGATGTGACATAATACACGACGCTTGAATGTGTGTGTAAGTCATAGGAAGTTGAGAAAATAGATGAATGGAGTGTGTTTCAGACTTTACTAGTAGCGTACATGTAAGATTGAGCATAAAGGTTAAGTCTGGGGTCAGAGATTTGGACAGAGAAAGGATGAGACTGTGTAGAAAAACGAGTCGCACGAGCCCTTCTCAATGGAGGAGGTATGCGACGAGAGAGTTCAGAAGAGCAGTGTCCATTGTAATAACAATAGTATAGAGAGAGTGACGCAACAGTTCAATGGGCAGAAAGAGATTGGGGAAATTAGTGAGAGCTGGAGAGCTGATAAGTTGGAAAGTAAAAGACTTCACCTTCTTAAGGATAGCTGTATGAGTGGAACCACCCCAGATGTGTGACGCATACTCTATACAAGGCCGATCAACACCCCTATACAGAGCAAGCAACTGGAGTGGTGTGAAGAAATACTGAAGGCGCTTCAGAACATCCAACCTCTTAGAAACTTGTTTAGAAAGAGAGGTAATGTGATCTTCCCAAGAAAGATCACGAGAAAAAAAACACCAATTTTAGTAAGGAGAGATGAAGGTTTGAGTTGTGTATTTTCGAAGATATAGTTGTGTGGAAGAATGAGATTAGTTGAGAGATGGAGGAATTGAGGTTTGGTGGCATTGAAAACAACCATGTTCTCTCTGCCTCAATTTGAAATGCGAGATAGATCGGAGGTCAGCTGCTCCAAGGTTATCTTCCTTGCGTCTATTAACTGTCGTTGGGAAGGGCACCTTTCAAATTGAAAAGAGTAATGAAGGGTGGAGTCATCAGCATAGGAGTGGATAGGAGATGAAGTAACAGATAGAAGGTCATTAATGAAAAGCAGAAAAAGTGTTGGGGATAGGACAGAACCCTGAGGAACACCACTATTAATATATTTAAAGGAAGAACGATGGCCGTCTACAACAGATGCTATAAAACGACCGGAAAGGAAATTAAAGAGAATGTTACAGAGAGAAGGATAGATTCCAAAAGAGGGAAGTTTGGAAATCAAAGCTTTGTGCCAGACTCTATCGAAAGCTTTCGATATGTCCAGAGCAACAGCAAAAGATTCACCGAAATGCCGAAGGGCGGAGGACCAAGAGTCAGAGAAAAGGGAAAGGAGATCACCATTAGAGCGTTTCTTACGAAAGCCATACTGGCGATCAGAGATAAGATTAAAAGAATTGAGATGTTTCCAAATCTTCCTGTTAAGGATAGATTCGAAAACTTTAGAAAGAACGGAAGTTAAAGAAATGGGACGATAGTTAGTGGGTTGAGAGGGGTCGCCCTTCTTCGGCACAGGCTGAATGAGCGCACATTTCCAGCAAGAAGGGAAGGTTGAAGTAGAAAGACATGGACAAAAAAGTTTAAAAGGTAGGGTGCAAGCTTGGAAGCACAAGTTTTGAGAACCACAGGAGGGATACCATCAGGCCCGTACGCCTTCTTAGTGTTAAGCTCAGAGAGAGCAGAAATGACGTCTTTAGAAAAAATTACAATTTTAGGCATAAATGAGTTGGAGGGGATTGAAGGAGAAGAATAGCTCCTTAATCGTCTAACGTTGAATTAGAAGCAATGGTTTGAGCGAAGAGTTAAGCTTTAGAGGAAGGCAAAACGGCAGTTGTATCGTCAGAAGATACTAAAGAAGGGAAAGAGGAAGAAGCAAAGTTAGAATTAACATTTTTTGCAAAATGCCTGAAAGGACGAGAGGAAGAGGAACCAGAAAGATTATTGCATTTGCGGCGGAGAAAAGAGTTTTTGGTATCTAAAGATATATATATATATATATATATATATATATATATATATATATATATATATATATAATATATATATATATATATATATATATATATATATATATATATATATATATATATATATATATATATATATATATATATATATATATATATATATATATATATATATATTAGAGGTGGACCGGATAGTAATTTTTTACTATCCGCGGATGCGGATGCGGTTGCGGATAGTTTAATTTTTTAGGAGTTTTTGCCATAGATTCTTGGAATTTTAAATATAATATCCAGAATCTATGTTACCAGGGTGTGGGACGGGGACCCAACTCTTGAACACCCCACCAACCTCTTTCTCCAACCTCCACCCATTTGGAAAAAGGTTATATATATATATATATATATATATATATATATATATATATATATATATATATATATATATATATATATATATATATATATATATATATATATATATATATATATATATATATATATATATATATATATATATATATATATATATATATATATATATATATATATATATATATATATATATATATATATATATATATATATATATATATATATAGCCAGTAATTGAGTATTACCTTCACACTTCACAGTTTCACATATTCCATTTGAAGTTAATAATTGGTAAGTTATTTTTTAGAAATAAAAGCTTTTGGGCTCTTTCAGGTGAAAGTTTGGTTCGCTTTTCGTTGTAAATGAGGCCTGCTCCACTGAAAAGACGCTCACTAGCAACACTAGTTGAAGGACATGCTAAATAAGTCCTTGCCAGCTCAGCAAGAAAAGGAAAACTTTTGCAATTATCTCTCCACCAAACCAGTTGGTCTTTATCTGCCTCCAAACGTGGGAGTTTCAGATAATTTTCAATAATCGATATTGTATCCTTTGACACTTCTGACTGTGATTCTTCATCGCTGCTGGAAGCTAGAAGATCTTTCATTGATTTAGCAATGCTTAAGCTAACAGATTTTGTTTCTTTTGTATCTGACAGCTTTTGCTTTTTCTTGAAAGGCGTTATTTTAGCTGTTTCTATCATCTCATCGCATAAGCATCCTAATTTGATTTTAACATTCTGAGAAACAAGTGGTTTAAAAAATTTTGTTTTGTACCTAGGATCTAAAAAGGTTGCAATTGTATAAGCATCATCATTTTCCAGGTTTTCAAATCTGTCGTTCATCTCCTTCATAAATAACATTTGTTAACACAACTTTCAATGTTGAAATAAGTGGTATCACATCTGACAAACATGATTCAGCTGAATTTATAGTCTTTGTTAATTCTTCAAAAGGTTTAAGGATATTAATACAATTATTTAAAATGTCATTTTCGTCAGCTGTTAGAGGCTTTATTTTTGTGCTGCTTGAAGCATAAAGGCAAATGGCCTCATTAATTTCGCTCATCCTCTCAAGCATATGCAAACTACTATTCCAGCGTGTTTGAATATCTTGCATGACAGAAAGTGGACGAACATTTAATCTTGTTTGTATTTTCTTCAGCTCATTTTGGGCTACAACGGAGTGATTGAAATGCGTAGCAATTAACCTACATTTGGTTATTAAATCGGATACACATTTTTGACTCATAATGGAATTTTTAACTACTATCTGAGTTTGGTGTGCAAAGCAATCTACATTTTTCACTCTTGCCAGAGAAAGTGCTTTTTTTTTATATTTGTGCCCGAATCCCTGACTACGCGCAGTGCACTTCATTTAATGAAATCTTCCATTTTGTCAGCATCTTTTCAAATACAATTTCAAGATAGTCGCCTGTATGTCGCTCAGAAAGAGGTTCTGCATTCAATACAAAGTTTTTCCTTTGAAAGTTTTTATCGATTGCATGATACGTAATTTTTTACTATCCGCGCATGCGGATGCGGTTGCGGATATCCAATTGCGGATATCCGCGGATGCGGATATTGGAAAAATGATGCGGATATCCTCAGTTGCGGATGCGGATGCGGATATCCGGTCCACCTCTAATATATATATATATATATATATATATATATATATATATATATATATATATATATATATATATATATATATATATATATATATATATATATATATATATATATATATATATATATATATATATATATATATATATATATATATATATATATATATATATATATATATATATATATATATATATATATATATATATATATATATATATATATATATATATATATATACTCCACCTTCTCAAGGGTAGCTGTATGAGTGGACTACCCCAGATGTGTGACGCATACTCTATACAAGGCCGATATATATATATATATATATATATATATATATATATATATATATATATATATATATATATATATATATATATATATATATATATATACTTTTATTTTACCCATCACCACCACTCACCGACAAAGAACTATTCAAGGAGGGGTGGTAGAAGAATAAAAATGAAGTAAAAGAGTTCAAAAAACAAAAAATAAAAACCACCCCATCAGGTCCCACCTAACGCACCTAGGTGAGCACAGACGCGTTCTTTAAAGAAATTGAGATTAAATTCAGAAGAAATACAGAAGATGGGAGAGAATTCCACATAACAGAGGTGGCAGGAAAGGAGTCACCACAGCGGACAAGCCTGGAGTTGCCTATGTCCACGCTATATATATATATATATATATATATATATATATATATATATATATATATATATATATATATATATATATATATATATATATATATATATATATATATATATATATATATATATATATATATATATATATATATATATATATATATATATATATATATATATATATATATATATATATATATATATATATATATATATATATATATATATATATATATATATATATATATATATATATATGAGAAAGTGTGATGCAAACACAATTTCAAACGAACGGTGATTCAACCCCGAAGATGTAAAGCCTTTTTTATAATTCCGTTATTGTTCTTTGTTTTCTAACCCATTTATTGCAATTATTGCAATGCTAAAATATCTTATACTCCTGAGAACTTGGGAAGGACATGGTGAAAACCTGGTAATACTGCCTTGATGAGAGCTCGTTCGCTTGCTGTTGTTCTTGAGTCCATACATATTTTTGAGTGTGAGAATAGCTCGACGGTAAGGCGTCGAGTTTTGTTCTCAGTCTCAACATGTGATGGTTCGACCCCGGAGGAGGAAGACCTTCATTATCTTCACGTTATTATTCCTTCTTTTGCAACTTATTGCGGTTATTGCAATGCAATACATATATATATATATATATATATATATATATATATATATATATATATATATATATATATATATATATATATATATATATATATATATATATATATATATATATATATATATATATATATATATATATATATATATATATATATATATATATATATATATATATATATATATATATATATATCATCATCATCACCGTCCAAACCGGTAGGCTGGCGCCTGTCGGGTGCTACTCTTCCAAAATCTCTTGATTCTGTCTTGTAGCATTGGTGTCTCGAGTGTTGTGTCTTTTTACGTAGCCGGCTTGCTAGGCCTGTCGCCATATATATATATATATATATATATATATATATATATATATATATATATATATATATATATATATATATATATATATATATATATATATATATATATATATATATATATATATATATATATATATATATATATATATATATATATATATATATATATATATATATATATATATATATATATATATATATATATATATATATATATATATATATATATATATATATATATATATATATATATATATATATATATATATATATATATATATATATATATATATATATATATATATATATATATATATATATATTATACTATATATATATATATATATATATATATATATATTATATATATATATATATATATATATATATATATATATATATATATATATATATATATATATATATATATATATATATATATATATAAGGATGCCGGAACATTTAATAATTTATGCTAGGACTGGGCGATCGGAAATTGCATATGTTGCATAAGCAACATTATGCAACATGATCACAGAAAAGAGCCTGAGGTTGTTTTAATGAAAATATTGCAAGGTTAGAATGGTACTTAAGGGGGTTTTAAAATGTTAATGATAAAAACAGAGATATTGAAAAAAATTCTTTATTGAGGTTACCACAAAGGTTTTAGACGGTTAGGCTAAAGGTTTTAGCCTTTTAGGCTTCAGGCTTTTCCACGGTCTTTCTTGAAGGAGGAAGGAGGAAAAAGAGGAGGAAAAAGAGGAGGAGGAGGAGGAGGAGGAGGAGAATAAGGAATAGAGAAGAAATGGAAGAAGGAGAAGGAAGAAGAAGAATTTACATTTGGACCAGTACATTTTATTTTTATCTAAGGTTTTCTAGCATTTTCTAGCGACATTTAGCAACTTTTTCAGCATTTTTCTGTAGTCAGGTGATAACCTTAGTAACAAATGTGCAATATAGCAAGACTGTAATGTATTGCATAGTAACAATAACAATAACAATAACAACAACAACAGCATTATCATCATCATCATCATCTTCAACATTCATGACGTCAAATTGCTGTTCCTCATCACCACATCAGCATAAGTAACTTCATAGGCATTTTCATCACTTCAGCATAATCATTACGAGTTTGTATTCGCTGAAGGCAGAACCTCTCAGGGTATCGGACCCGGTTCGGGGAATCGGAACCGATATTGAGATAGCGTATGAGATAAAATGTCGCAAAACACATAGTAAATGTCATCATACCATTTACGACTCTAGTGATGTAAAAGGACAAACACATTAGTGATATATCGAAAGAAACTTAACATATAAAAATGGGCATAATAAAACAATTCTATAAAAATAGGTACCCTTATCAAGTTAATAACTAGTTAATAACGTAGTTCCAACTGCGAAAAAACTTTGGAAGGATTAAAAGAACACTCTTTTTATGAATACGATGGAGTAGGAGGGGAATTGAGTAAAATTAGGACCTGATAGACCAAAATCCAGTGAAAATTTAGTGTTAAATTTAATTCAATAGATAAAAAAAATTGAAATTTGTTCCCTTTACTTTTTAACATTTATATTTTGACTCTCTCTCTCTCTCTCTCTCTCTCTCTCTCTCTCTCTCTCTCTCTCTCTCTCTCTCTCTCTCTCTCTCTCGTTTTAAGAATACATTTTTCTCACTTAATGAAACAAATTTAAGTTAAAAATGTTTAAAGCAATTTGTTTTACATATAGCATGAGTCATACCTGTGGTTTCCACGATTGCAAGTCCAAGTGTTGACGCTGTGACTTCATAATGCTCATAGTCATTAAAATCTTGATCCTCGATACGCATTTTTTTCATTGCTTCTATTTCGTTCTTTAACCTTTCGTATCTTTGCCGACGCCCTTCGATCTCTTCTTCAAGAGAAGGAGTTGAATAAATGTCATCCTCCTCTTCCTGAAAACATATTCATGAAAAACAAACGTTAAACAAATCTAAATATATTTAAATATCAATTTCAATAAAAGTAAAATTTATGAAATTCCATTTTGCTAACCTTGATGTCAATTAAAACTTATCATATATAAGAATAAGAATTCATATAAATGAAGAGTAAAAGCAAAGGCTCATTTGCATTTTCTGGACTGTTCAGGAATTTAATAAAATTTTCTAACATACGTAATTTTCATGGCTAATAAAACGAAAATATAATTTTATTTTCAAGAAATATTGGTAAACAGGGCCCAGGATGAGTTGAACATAAGATTGGGGGATATAATACTGAAGCAAACGGATTAGTTCGAATCTCTTGGAGTATGCTGTGTTGTTAAAAATGATATGTCTTTGGAGCTGAACCATAGAATTGGAAAGTTTAATGGGACATTTGCCTTGCTGTATCCATTGCTCAAGGATAAGAACATCTCGAAGAAGGTTAAAACCATTTTATATACAAACATAATGAGACCTGTATTAATGTACGGACACGAAGTCTGGACGCCCAATACAAAAGCCAAAAGTAAAATACAGGCTTGTGAAATGAAGGTTCTGAGGTTGTTAGCGGGAGTGACAAAGATGGATAGAGTGAGAAACGAGGATGTGAGGGTAGGGTTTGGAGTGGAGAGAGTGTTGGACCTTGTGGAGAGGGGGCAGTTGAGGTGCTTTGGGCATATGAAGAGGATGAACGAAATGCAAGAATCTATTACGAATGGAGGCCGGAGGGAAGGAGAGGAGTGGGAAGACCGAGGATGAGATGGAGTTACTGCGTTGGGACGGCGATGGAGAGAAGAGGAAAAACTATGGAAGAAGTGGAGGAGACAATGTTGTATGGTGATCGTGGGAGATGGAGGAATTTCGTTCTAGACGGCTGACAGGGCTAGCACCTACAGGAGTATGGTGAGAAAGAAAGGTGAGAAATTGATTCTCATTAAAATATATTAAGTTATAGTTATCGGAAGAAAGGAGGTCCTTATTTATAATAGCGAAATCAGCCGAGTTAATTATTAGGAAACTTATGTGAAATGTTTAAAACTATCATAAAGTGAGGGTCATTGCTTGGACTTCAAGTGAAGGAAATATAAAATGATGAATTAAAATAAAAGGAATTAATTATATTACCTTGAGTGCTTGTTTTATAAACGAATCAGCATTGTGAATTGCTATAATGACAACCATAATATACATATATATATATATATATATATATATATATATATATATATATATATTATATATATATATATATATATATATATATATATATATAACATTGAAAAATAATCCTGAAAAGGATATCGCCTCTTAATTTGATTATTTATAACGTAAAGGTAAATGTTACGGCCTAGGAAAGCCTTAACCTAATCTAACCTAACTAGTCCTAACCTAACTCAAATCTGTAAGTATTAATTTATGGGAAATTAAATTCATATTTCCGTAATCAGCTATTAAAATAACATATATACAAATTTTTATTAATTTATTTCAGTCTAAAAAATGCAAATGATCAAAAGCAAGATATAATAAAGTGGAAATAAAGTTTTGATATGTAATTACCTCTTTTGAATCTACAGATTTCAAATTCACATTTTTGCTTTCATTTACTTCTGGAGGATTCGGTGCAACTGATTTTTTTCTTGGAAAGTCTATAAGTATATTTTTAATGTTTATAGATTCCAGATGATCATTAGAAAAACCATATTTTTCTTTACCAATATCTGGAAATCTGATATATATATATATATATATATATATATATATATATATATATATATATATATATATATATATATATATATATATATATATATATATATATATATATATATATATATATATATATCACCACCATTCACGGGCAGAGTCCTATTCAAGGAGGGGGGTGTTATAGAAATGAAAGAATAAGATAAACCCAACGAGTCTCAAATAACGCAAATTTCGTAGGTGAGCACACTCTTGGGCTTTAAAGTAATTGAGATTAAATTCAGTAGGGAACACAAGGAAGAGAGAGAAATCCACAAAACAGTGTTGGCTGGACAGAAGGAGGCACCACAGCGGACAAGCCTAGAGTTGCCTATGTCTATGCAAAATTGATGTGCAGACAATTCACCACAAGTGCTACGAAGCCAACGTAAAGGTGAAGGTATCCGAGTTTACAGTTTTCTAAAGCATTTGCCATTGTAGTACCTATATAAAAGAGAGAAGGCACCAACGTCACGTCGCAAAGCTAAAGAGTTAAGTAAATTAGAAAGAGCGGAACAATTTATGTCTTTTATCCTTTGACTCAATCCTATCCAAAAGATGGGTGAAATCTGAAGCTTCTCAGATATGAGAGCAGTACTCTGTACAAGGGCGAATGAGTACTACAAAGAAGAATAATATTTTCGCAGTCTGAACAGAACTCCCAGCTTCTTTGAGACCTCCCTATCAACCATTGTAATATGAAGTTTGCAAGACGTTATTTAGTTAGGCAAAGTATGTTTATACTGTCAGTAGGAGAGTCTAAAGAACCATCGAAAAAAAAAAAAAAATTAGAAAAGTTAGGTGTCTTAGAGAGGAAGATTTCAAGAAGTTGAGTTTCCAAACATTCGAATTCACATGGTTGAGACGACCCCTCTGGGAAATTCTATCCAGATCTGCAAGAATGGAATTGAAAAGATGAAGACGAGAGGCAACTCTAGATGCAAAAGAGGGAGAAGATTTGAAATGAGCAAAAGAATGGAGGTTCGAGTCATCGGCATATGAATGGATAGGGTTAGATGATCAGCTGAGAAGATCATTAATGAAAAGAAGGAATAGAGTAGGAGGCAAGACAGAACCCTGAGAAACACCACTATTGATAAGAAATGAAGATGAAATCGCCCGATCAACAACAGCCGAAATGGAATGATTAGAAAGAAAACTAGACATAAGTAAGCAAAGAGAATGAGAAAACCCAAAGAAAGGGAGCTTGGAAAGCAATGGCACAGCCATACCAGGTCAAATGCATAAGTGCAGAAGACCATAAATCTGTGAGATAGGAAAGTATATCACCAGTAGATCTCGAACGTCGAAAGCCATACTGATGATTAGAAAGAAGGGAATGGGATTCTAGGTCATCTACGAAATGAGAGTTGAGAAGAATTTCAAAGATCTTAGACAAAATAAAAGTGAGCTCTATTGGGTGATAGTTGGAAGGATCGGAGAGGCTAAATTTCTTCGGAAAAGGTTGGACTAATGCGATCTTACAACACTGAAGGAAAGTACTAGTATTGAAGCATAGAGATAAAAGGTGAACGAAGGACGGAGCCAGCTCAGAAACACACTCCCTTAAAACTCGGGGAGGAATGCATCCGGGCCGCTTTCCTTCCTAACGTTCATAGATTTCAGAAGCCCCATGCACCTGATCAAATGTAATCACAGATAAAATCAGGGGACATTTAAGAGAAGAAGAAGTAAGAGGAGGATATTCGGAGTCATCCAGGGTTGAATTAGAGGAGAACAGTGTTCCGAAAAGATTAGCCTTTTCATTTGGAGTGTTAGCAACAGAACTATCAGACCAAATAAGAAGAGGAAAGGAAGATTTACAGAAGTTGCTAGAGAGGGTTTTGGCAAGAGGCCAGAAAGATTTGTCAGCAGGAAAATTTTGGAGCTCAGCACACCTTCATTTTGTGAATATTTGCTTTTCTCGTCGAAGAATATCTTTTCAACGATTCCGAGCTGAATGATAATTAGCAAGATGATAGGAGAAGGAAATATTTTCCACTCCCGATCCATTTTGTCTCTAGCCTGAATAACAAGAGAGCAAGTTTGATCGAACCATGGATTCTGAGGAGGAAAAGATTTAGATGAAGAAGGAATGAACCTGCTCACCCCATCAAAGATCACAGGCCCCATTTTTAACAGAAACAGAAGCGTCTTCAGAGACAAACCAGTCTCTTAAGGGATAGTTAGCGTAGAAGCAACTTAAAGCCCCCAGTCAGCCCAATCAAAATGCCAGAATATACGCTTAGTGCTGGGTGGAGCAGTTGGGGAGAAAACATGAAAATTAAGAGAAATTAGATTGTGGTCAGGGTTACTAATAGGTGCTAGAACAGTATTTATAGAGAGAAGGACTAGTCGTGAAGCATAATTCTAGTGTGTTCAAGAATTAATTGAGACCATCCGGAATGCTTGATCGTACATTAATCAGTTGCTCCAGATCGTTGAGAATGCTGAATGATTCGACTTCTTTCCCTTCTGAATCAGTATGAGGGTAACCCAACCATTTAGTGTTGTGTACATTGAAATCTCCTAAGTAGAGGACCTTAGTATTTAGATGTGAAGATGAAACAGTCTCGTGAGAAGTAGTTAGGTACTCAGGAAAGGTAGAAAAATCTTTCCAATTGGGAGAAAAGTATCAGAAATACAAAATTATTGTAGTGGTAGGAAGAAAGATTTTAAGCCACAGAACATCAAATTTAGGAGATTCAAGGTTTACAAGACGTGTTACTGGAGTGTTAGTGTATACGTAGGCATACTCCACCCTTAGAACTGAAATTATGAAATAAGTTATAGTTGGATATATTAATAAAAAAAGGAGGAATCCTTAGATATCTGGGTCTCAGACAAGAGCAAAAGGTTAGGATGAGAACTAGAGAGGTGGTATTCCACAGAAGCTAAATTAGAGCGTAATCCACGGACGTTGGTAAAGTGTATAAGAACCCACGCCTATATATATATATATATATATATATATATATATATATATATATATATATATATATATATATATATATATATATATATATATATATATATATATATATATATATATATATATATATATATATATATATATATATATATATATTTTTTTTTTTTTTTTTTTTTTTTTTTTTTTTTTTTTTTTTTTTTTTTTTTTTTAGATTCAATTAAATATTTTATGATTTAAAGATAAAGCCATTTTTTGGTTTACATATTTGCTTCTTAGTGAAATGCAAAATCTCTGGTTAAAATTTGAGGTGACAAAATTTCTCTAAAACTAGATTCCCATTAGGAATGGCAACAATAAGCTTGTTAGGCGATTTTTGAACACGCTAGACGGACTTGCGATTATAACTCAGAACTTGTTAGAAAACAAAATTGAAATGTAAGAGTTCTTTAATAATTATATCAACCTCGTCGACAAGATCTTCCAGAACGTAAAGTATAACTACTTAAAACCTTTCTTTGACTATTAATTGTTTATTAAAATGTTAGGACTTTGAATTTGGGCTCTGATTGCTATATTGGAACTAAGACATTGACAGTCTTACTCTTTATTTGATTTGCATTGTTTGATCTTAAATTTTAGCAAAGAGTAGGCTTGTTAGGCATTCTATGGGGCTTTAAAATTTGACTATAATACATAACTAACTTTTTTAAAATTTCTAAGTTGTAACTGGAGTTAAGATTTATTGCCCTGATGTTTAATATTTGGCAATTGTTCAGTTAAGAGAGGTTCAGTTTATCTTTTAAAATACTTACTAAAATTTAAAAAAAGTCTTAAACATTAATAAGGCGCTTCTTCCTGAAGAACTTTTTATGGAAAAAATATCTAAAAGTTATACTTAAAATTTGGCTAGAAGATTATATTAATATTTGGTGAGTAACTTTAGATTTTATTGTTTATAATTATTATTTTCTTTAGGCTAATTTATCTAAATTTGGTTTGTTACTTTTTAAAGAATTTTTAGGACAGACAGTCACATTACTGTCTTATTCTCAGCGATTTCTGTTTACAAGTAAATCGCAACAATTTAGAAAATTAGGAATTTGACACCTTTTGTGACAAGGTAAGGAAAACATTCGTTAAACAAATATTTTATTTGTTATGGTAGCGTTTCTTTGGATGGGGCAATGAAATAGGTTCTAAAAAAATATTAATAAAGATGGAAAATTATGTTTTAAACATCACTAAAGCCAACCATGAGCTAAATAGTAACTAGAACCAACAGGTGTTCTTATAGCCTTACAAAGTACTATGTAGATTAACCATATCATGTATTAATCCTTATATCATACATGAGCTAGAATTATTAACCTTACAAGTGTTACTAGAACCTATCACGTGTTCCTATAGCATTACAAGTATATGTAGATTAACCAAGTCATGTGTTAATTCTTATGCCATTCATGAGCTAGAATACCATAAATGTATATTCGCTAATAACCTATGCAAGAGTTATCTTTCACAGCCAAATCATGAGCTGTACGTGCCAGAAAAGAGAAATGAAGAAGAATGCATCTTTCATAACTGGGTAAAGACTAGGCTAAGAGAAATTATCTTCAAAGTAGAAATAATTTTAAACTTCTCCTTTAGCCCACCTTCTCCCTTCCTCTAGTTGCAGATTCTAGACCTGGGATTTTCTAGATACGAATTTCAAAAGTTATTCGTTGATGCATTAACAAAGTTTGTAGTTAACTCTGTCCAAATGCTCTACCAGCATTTTATGTTAGTCCTCCATTAAAGTTCTGTTGCAATCACATTTTTTATGGGAAACAAATAAATATAATCATTATAACTTTAATTTGAACAATAAATATATTTGTACACATTGTCTTATTATACTCTTAAAATAAGCTTATTATATGTTCGTAAACGATATTAACTAAGTAAGCTTTTGCAACTGTTTTAAGATTGTCTGCTAACGAGCGTGCTTGCTTTAATATGTGCTGGTTCATATTCACTATAAAATAAAGGTTCGTATTATAGAAAATTGTTTTCCTTAACACGGTTTACAAAAAATGAACTAAAATATTTTCCTTTTTTATAAGGCATAATTATGTTTAGTTGTCTAATCCGTAATGTAAACAAAACATGAAATTTTATGTGCAGCATCTGCGCAATTATTTTACAAGTTGTAGTAAAATTAATCGTTGCCTATTCTTCCTATGTTACATTTATTTCTTACAAGAAAATAGATAATTCGGCTTAATATACTACTTAACTTTACAGTAGAAGAAATATCTTAGTTATTGAAGTTCATTCATATGAAAAGCTAAATGATATAACTAATACTTTTAAGAATATCTCTACTGCACTTAGAAATAATTTAGCAGAATTAAGAAAAATGTTTCTCTTTTTAAGGATTTTATTAATTTTTTTTAATGTATTTTAAGGATATATATATATATATATATATATATATATATATATATATATATATATATATATATATATATATATATATATATATATATATATATATATATATATATATATATATATATATATATATATATATATATATATATATATATATATATATATATATATATATATATATATATATATATATATATATATATATATATATATATATATATATATATATATATATATATATATATATATATATAAAGGTTTATTTATATATTTATATTTATTTTATAACGAATATATAAAGAAGAAATAATGGATTTTCTGGATAACAAATAGGGTTTGTCGTTGAAATGATGGAGAAAATTGTTCGCACAAGAAGCCTTTATTGTTGAGTGGAAAAAGGAGGAAAACTATAAGATGCTAACTTGTAATTTAGTGTAAATAATTTAATAAATTAACAGAAAGCCAAATTTATGTTTATAATAAATAATTTAATATTATCTTACATCTACGAAATGTTTTAAAATGAGTTAAAATATTCTCAGTGAGATATAATAAATGAAATAAATGGCAAAGAAAATTATTAATTCGAGATTTCCCGTCAAAGAATTTGTAGGTAAAAATAAAATTTTAAGAATAGAATATTCAGAAAATTGTGTTGAAATATATATTATTAGGCAATTAAATTAATCATGACTTAACTCTTTAATGTTAATAAATATGGGTAACTAATTAAAATTGCGTTTCGACAGACGCTGAAATTCACAACTATAATGTTTTACATATATATATATATATATATATATATATATATATATATATATATATATATATAATATATATATATATATATATATATATATATATATATATATATATATATATATATATATATATATATATATATATATATATCTCACTTTCAATCTTTCCACTATTACAGGTTGGTGCCCTCAACAATTTTCTCACGCTCACATCCCACACTCACCCTACTTCTGATTCCCCTTATCACCACACTCCATCTCTTCACTCTTACCCTCGTCTAAACTTAAGCGCCTTCCTTCCAGACTCTCCCTCACAACTCCAATCCATCTCCATTTTGGCTTTCCTCTCCCTCTCCCTCTCTCCCTCCACCTCATTCATTTTATATACGTATAAACCACCTTAGGACACCCTACTCTGCTCTATCCACCATTTCCATCCTTCGTCTATACTCATTCCATATTTTCGTTTATAATCCTATCTATCCTTCTCGAACCTCATATCGCTCTCTCAATCCCACATCTCAAATACATTCAATCTTTTGCTCACCTGATCATCCATCATTTATGTTGCACATCCATACGTTACAGACGAGAAACAAATACACTTAAATATTCTTACCCTTATTTCCTTTGATTTTCTCCAAGTTTTCTACATACTTCATGTAAACTCTCATCAGATTCATTCCCTCCACTACTCTATACTTTAATTCCTTCTCTATTCCCCCTTTTCCCTTCATAACAATCTAAGATATCTGAGCCCTTCTACATCCTCAAATTTCTCTTCTCACTTTTTCCATAATATAAAGGCACAATGCACGCATCCACTCCGCGTCTCTTTCAATCTCCTTTTTGCACCCTTAATTTTCCTCCTTTCATCTCTCTTTTTACTCTTCCCAATCCCTACCCTCCTTCATTCCCAAATTCTTGTTAAAGGCATCCTTTTTCCTTTTTACCAAGTTTTCCTACTCGTCATTCGACCAATCACTCCACTTCCGTCTACCATTCCCTATTTTCTACACCACGCACACCCTTCTCGCGTCCTCCACTAATTCTTTCTTCTGTTTATTCCTTTCTTCCTCCACTCCCTCCACCTTACTTGCCATTACATTCTCCCACTTTTCCTTATCCCTCTTATATAGTTCCCTCTATTCCCCTCCTCTTCCAGCCTCTCAACCCGCACCACCTTCACCTATTTCTCACTTTCACTCTCTTCCGACCGTCTTTAACTTTGACTCTCGCCACTACCAACTAATAGTCCGAGAAACCCGTCGCAGCTCCCCTTAACATCTAGCAACCTACTCTTTCCTTCCCGTCTCACACATATAATCCAAAATCGCTCTTTCTCCATTTACTCCACTCAACTACGTATACTTATGAATATCTTCATAAACAATGTATTTTCTATCATTCGACTCCTTGCAGCACACATTTCAAACAATTCAGTCCCATTTTCATTTATCACTTCTTCTCCAAATGGTCCAATTAATTTATTCACCCTTCTATTTCCCATTATTGCATTTACTTCGCCCAACAGACAAACATGATTCCTACTAAACAAACTCACCACACACTAACTCAGACTTTCCCTATTTTGGAAAAATCCTCTCTGATACTTGGTTCTCTGATTTTCGAAATTTCTGTTGATCAATCTATTGTTGTGGTATTGGACATATTAAGAGATATAGATAGATTTAAAAACATAGTTTTGATTTCCAAATAACTTCTTTTTTTCCGTCCATCTATAATCATCTCTCTTATTTCTTTTCCGGTAGCTCTAGAGCAGATATAATAAACTGGAAACAGTTTATCCTTTATATTAATTAAAAACGTTCCATTTTATCTCAATTTGTTCTACTTTTCATTAATCACATTTAACTTGTCACTTCATCACCTACCATCTCGCATGATGACGACTTCACATGTCTCCTTATTCATTTCGAAGATTGTTCACTGATGTACAAATTGACCTCCGATCTTTCCCTCATATATAGGGATAGAGAAAAGATATTTGCTTTTAATATTTGAAGAACCAGATTCTTTCATTTTTCCAATCACCACATTCTTTATTAACACTGATTATACTCCCTTCTTCGAAAGTCCATATCTCAAACCAAAATTTGTTGATATTTCCTTTCCTCTTTATCTTTCTTGAAAGGATCCGATTGCTTGTTTGATCATAAGATTAGGTTCTACTTTCTTATAATTATTTAATATTTAAGAATTATTCTCTGGTTCTCTAGTTTGACTAACATTAAAAAAATGTGCATGAAATAGAAAGACTTAAAAATTAATCAGTCTCGTAAAATATATAAAATGAGCCTTAAAAGCATCCTAGATGTCTAGATGTTTATTTAAAACCGAAAAAAAGAAAGAAATTTATTTTATATAGTGATAACTTATTTCCTTGATTATTTTCTGTATATGCTGCTACAAATCAATTGAGATTAGTGTTTCATCACTAAAATTTTTTAAAAATAAGATTCAAATTTTCAATTGACTTCCTACATACTTGGATATGAGAAAACTTTTCACATCAAAGTAATTGAGTGAATATCTCCATTTCTAAGTAAAACTCAGAATACAAATATTCTGTACGACCAAGACATACTTCCTAGGTTGTTAACAACTAAGCAAGCTTCTAAAGGGCCTCTAAGAAAGGAACTAAATCACTCCAAACTTGCTGAAATTACTAATAAAAATCTCTCAGAAATATACCATAATCGTTAAACAAATATTGAGAATTAAACATATTATTTAGTATTTGTCGAATGATAAAATTTAGTAAATAATAATTAAAATATAAACTATTTTATATAAATATAATACGAAATTATTATAATAACGCTAACTTAATAAATAACTATTGTTACAGTTATAATAAAAATTAGTAGATTGATAAAAATAGCAATAATTGCTAATAATAATAATAATAATAATAATAATAATAATAATAATAATAATAATAATAATAATAATAATAATAATAATAATAATAATATAAAATAATAATAAAAATAAATAAATAATGATAATAATAATAATAATAATAATAATAATAATAATAATAATAATAATAATAATAATAATAATAATAATAATAATAATAATAATAATAATAATAATAATAATAATAATAATAATAATAATAATAATAATAATAATAATAATAATAATAATAATAAGAAGAAGAAGAAGAAGAAGAAGAAGAAGAAGAAGAATAATTATGGCAATACTAAATCGTTCAAAAATAAGTGTACGGAAGAGATGCCGAAAGAGTTTTGATATATATTGATATCAATATTTTTTACGATAGTGTCGAAAAAATTCCAAAGATATTTTTAAAACTGATTTATCGATATATCGAAATTTTATGCTCAGTATCGAATCAACGAAATTTTTACATTTACTTCTGGATATATATATATATATATATATATATATATATATATATATATATATATATATATATATATATATATATATATATATATATATATATATATATATATATATATATGGGGTGTAAAGTCCAGCTCAACGTCCACGTCGTGCACCCTGGGTTCGGCTAATAGAGCTCTGGCTAGGGTAAGTTAGGCTTAGCAAACCACTGCCTGAAATGAAATTGCTTATAATACTCAAGGACCAGCCTCGAAAGTTGATAGTTTTACAAGGAAAAGACCTCAGAAACGATTTTAGACTAGAAATTGGAATAGCGCTTCTTTCGAAATTAGATGCCCAACTTTGAACATTGCAACGTATAGCCGTAAAGAGGAGGAGATTCTGGATATGATGGAGGAGAGAAGAATCGACGTGATGGGAATGGCGGAGATGCGTATGAGAGGAGAGGAGATGGGAAGAGATTTGGGAGGAGGATATGTGTTGATGTATAAAGGGGTGGAGGAAGGTTTTAGGAAGCACGGAGTGGGATTTATAATAGGACCAAGGATGGCGCCATACATACAAAGTACTGAAGCCATACATGAGAGACTAGTAAGGTGCACTTTTAAAATCAAAGGAAAGAGGTACCATTTCTACCAAGTGTACGTTTCACAGCAAGGACATTCAAAGGAGGAAAAGAGAGAGTTCATAGAAATGTTGGAGCAGAGTGTGGAAGGTGGAGAAGAGAGGGGGAAACTGTATGTTGATGGGAGATTTCAACGCAAGGGTGGGAAGGAGGAGAAATGAAGTGGAAAAAAGTTGGAACCATATGGTGAGGAGGTGAGAAATACGGACGGGGAGATACTGATGGATTTCTGCTTGCGAAAAGGAATGAAGATAATGATGGCTCCTTTCAACAGAGAGATTTTCACAGGTTCACCAGATACAGATGGAATAGCAACACAGACAAATTCGATCAAAAATCCATTATCGACTATATAATATCAACAGATAGTAAGATGGTAAAGAATGTGAAGGTCATTCCAGGAATATCAGTGGATTAGGACCATAGATTAGTGGTGACAGATATACGAATAAGGATGGACAGAATACAGAATAAAGAAAAGAGAAGTGTTTTTAAAGTAGAATTACTGAAAGAGAATGGAAAGAAAAGAGAATATATTGAAAAGTAAGGGAAAATCTGGAACTAATGGAGGAAGTGGGAGAGATAAGGGAAATTCAAGAAACAGTGAGAAGAGTAGGAGAGGAGACACTAGGTAGAAGATGGATGGGAGGAACGAGGATAAGGCACACGAAGTGGTGAGGGGAGAGAAGCAATATTGCAGAAAACAGTCATGATGAGAAGGTGGCTAAAAAATAGGACAGCACAGACGAGAGAGTTGTATGTAGAAGCCAGGAATGAAGCAGAGAGGGTGAAAAGAAGAGCAAAGGAGGAAGCAGTTAGTAGGGAGGCTGAAGAGATTATGGAGGATTTGAGAACATGAAAGAAGATCTTTAGATTGGCAAAAACATATAGAGGTCAAAGAGGAAAGGAAGTAATATCAAGGATAAGCAGGGTGAAATTTTGGTGAGACCAACGGATATAAACGGAAGATGAACTGAACACTTTAGAGAGCTGTTGAACATGAATGATATGGAGGAGGAGGTGGGAGAGGAGATGGAAGAAGGATATAGGAAGACGAGGAGGAAGACGAGATCACCGGAGAGGAGTTGGAGGTAGCCTTAGGAGCAATGAAGAATGGTAAGGCACCAGGGGAGGATGAAATACCCATAGAACTCATAAAAGAGGGAGGGGAGAAAATGAAAGAAATAATTTTGAATATGTTGAATAGATGTTGGAACGAGAGTGAAGTGCCGGAGGGCTGGGGAAAGCAATTGTGGTTCCGATATATAAAGGAAAAGGAGATACTGGAGTCTGCAACAATTATAGAAGAATTACATTATTGGACCACTTAGCAAAAACATACGAGAGGATATTGGAGAGAAGGATGAGAATGGTTGTAGAGCCCAAATTGGGTTAAGAACAGTATGGATACAGGAAGAATAGAAGCACGATGGATCTCTTGTTCGCTCTGAGAATTACGTTGGAAAAGGTGTGGAAATTTAATAAAAGTGTACACATATCATTTATAGATTTGAGAAAAGCCTTCGACTCGGTGCCAAGGGAAAGACTGTGGAGGGTGCTGGAGAGGGAGTACGCAGTGAGTGAAAAACTAAGAAGGGCTGTAGAAAGTTTGTATAAGAATAACAAATACAATGTAAGAACAGAATATAAGAATAAAGAATGGTTTGAGGTGAAAACTGGTGTGAAACAAGAAAGCGTGATGTCTAAAATTATATTCATAGCATATTTGGATGAGATGATAAGAAAGGTGAAGGAAGATGTACAAGACCTAGACGGTGACATCTTAGCGTACGCAGATGATTTAGCATGTTGGAGTGAGGATGGGGAAAAACTGAGAGATGTGATGATAAGTTTTACGAATAGACTCAGAGAAGCAGGTCTAAATATGAATACAGAAAAGACGTAGATCATGGAAGTAGGCAGAGAGGTGGGAGGAGAGGAGTAGAGGGTATTAATAGATGGAATTGAGATAAAGAAAGTGGAATGAAATAAGTATTTGGGGGGGTATATTCGGAGGAGATGGAGGGAATAGAAAAGAAATCACAAATATGATAGCTCAATACGGAAGAGCTGTAAGAGCAGTGTATTCCATTCTGAAAGATAAACAAATAAGAGTGGAGGTGAAAAAAAGTGATTTTTGAAAGTGTGTTAACCCCGATCCTAGTACTTTATGGAGCTGAGACATGGAGTATGATGGGAAGAGAGGAGAGTAGAATATAGTCGGCGGAGATGTATGTATTAAGAACGATAATAGGTAAGACAAGGAGAGACAGATTGAGAAACGAAAGAATAAGAGAAGAGGTCGGTGTGAAAGCTATGCTAAATAAAATGGACGCAGCCAGATTGAGGTGGTGGGAACACTTGGAGAGGATGGAGGAGAGGAGAGTAGCCAAGAGGAGGCAGGAGTGGAGACCGGCAGGAGTAAGACCGAAAGGAAGACCTAGGAAGAGATGAAAAGACTCAGTGGAAGAATCTTTGAGATTCTTTTATAGCACGAAGAGAGATAGATCAGGAGGTTGGGTGTTTTCAATGTCCCCTTGTGGAATACCGACTGGTAGGTGTGTGATAGCCACCACTTTTCTTTAAGCCTGCGGAGCGTCTGTAGCCTCAGATGGAAGGTTACTTCAAAGGAGGAGCCACAGTCGAGGGCAAATGGTCTGCCAAACTGGGTATCATTTCGTGAGCAGAGACGTTGGAACTTCCTCTTCTACTGGAACGTTTTCTTCTACTGCTGTAGTGGCGACTTCTTCTTGCCTCTGCCTTGGACGTCTTCTTCTGGACAGTGCTGCTTCTTCTTGGGGCTGCTGCTTCTTCAATAAAGTGAATGTAATAATATTTGCTAATGACCTTTTGAAATTATCTCTAAATGTAAAGGATCAATTAACAAATTATTTGTTTTTCCCTTTTATTCTTCTTAATTTTAACAAAAATAGCTTAAAACCTTATTATTACAAAAGTTTTATAAAATCATATTGAAATAATATACAAAATTTTATTTATTTAAAGTAGAAAACATTGTTTTACAATATATTTAAAAATTACATACTAAAATACATTAAAATAAAAAAATTTTAATACAAACATTTTTGTTGCAAATATAATATAATATAACATTAAATAAATAAGTTTTATATTTTATAATGGTTTTACCTTCAAGTTTCCGGGAAAATTAGTTTTAGGCACGAAAATGAAATAAAAGAGGCGCTAAGAAGTATCCTAAGAATTTGGTATAACATATTTACAATTTACATTATATTTTAAATGTTTTTCTTTTTAAATTAATAGTTTATATCTTTATACATAAATAATAATTATTTTCATAACATAAAGAAACTTTATTTTTATTTATTACTTGGTTTTAATTGTTTTTTGAAAGGATAAACATTATACAGAAGTTATTGCTTGAAATAATAATCTTTTCACAGTAAACGTTTTTATATTTTGGATTACTATTTCAAAACGGCACTATATATAAATATATATATATATATATATATATATATATATATATATATATATATATATATATATATATATATATATATATATATATATATATATATATATATATATATTTCGCTATCACCTTTCCCACTTTCGTGGGGTGGTACCAGCCACAATTACCTTACAAACATGCCCATTCTTATCTTTCAACCCCTTTCACCACCGCCTCCATCTCACTCTGTCCTCCGCAAGTCTTCTACCCTCTTCTAAACTCAAATTCCTTCCACACAAAATCTCCCTCACTCCATCCATCCATCTCCATCTTGGCCTTCCCCTCCCCCACCACCATCCACCTCGGATCTAAGTACCTTGCCCACCATTCTGTCCTCATTCATTCTACACATATGTCTAAACCATTTTAGCACACCTTCCTCCGCTCTATCAAGTACACCTCTCTTCCATTTACACATCTCCCTTATTCTTTCATTTCTAATCCTATCAATCCTTCTCAATTTGCCTATCGCTCGCAAACCTTTAATCTCAAAGACATTCAAACTTTTCCTCACTTGAGCACTTATCATCCATGTTTCACACCCATACATTACAGAAGGTAAACACATACATTCAAACATTCTTATCTTTATTTCTTTTGAAATTTTTCCTTTCTTCCATACATCTCTTAGACCCCCCAACACTTTCATTCCTTCTACCACTCTATTCTTTATTTCTTTTTCCGTCTCACCCTTAACTTCCACCAACATTCCTAGATATTTGAATTCATTCACCTCCTCAAGTTTCCTTCCCCCCACTTCTAAACCCCCCATTCTTCCCTCCACTTCTCTTCATTTCCACCTCCAATCCTCATAACTTTGCTCTTCGCTGGATTGACTTTCAATCTCATGTTTGCACATTTCCCCTCAAACTTTCTCACAAGTATTCTCAACTTTTCTCCAGATTCAGCCACCAACACCGCATCATCTGCAAAAAGTAAAGCATTCACATCCCATTCACCCTTCATATTTCTCAACCTAATACCCTTTCCTTCTCTCTCCCTTTCTCTAACTACACTATCCATCAATAGATTAAATAACCATGGAGACATTACACATCCCTGTCTCAATCCCACTCCTATGTTAAACTAATCCGAAAGTTCCCTCTTCACCCTCACTCTTGATCTGCAATTTGCATAAAAAACTTTCATCCCCTTCAGTAATTTCCCTTTCAATCCCCTTTCCATTAATATTTCGAATAACTCTCTCCTGGATACTCTATCATATACTTTTTCCAAATCTAGAAAACATACATACCCCATTTTATTTTTTTCACGCAATTTCTCCGTAATCAATCTCAGTGTGAATACCTCGTCCACACATCCTCTACCCTCCCTAAAAGCCCCTTTTCCTCGTTCATTCTCCTCACTAACACCTTCCCATTAATCTTTCCAAGCACTCTCAGCAGACTGATCCCCCTCTAATTTTTACAAACCATTTTATCACCTTTTCCCTTGTATATGGGTACAATACAAGAGTCCTGCCACTCCTGAGGCACCCTTCCTTCTCTCCAACACACTTTAAATAATCTCACCAACCAGTCAATAAACTCTCTAGGTCCCTCTTTTATTATTTCTCCATATATACCATCTATTCATGCTGATTTTCCTTTCTTTACCTTTCTCATCGCTACTTCCACCTCCTCTTTTCTAATATGTATATATATATATATATATATATATATATATATATATATATATATATATATATATATATATATATATATATATATATATATATACCAGCCTGCGCCCACACAGAGAACAGTCCGCACGATTTGGGGGTGTTTTCAAGCTCAGTCTTGAGCTTTTTCGACTGCGGAAGCCCTTTTGTTTTTTTTCCATGGAAATATTTTTTAATAAAAATAAATAATTAAGATAAATAATTAAAACAATTAATTAATAATACATAAATAAATAAATAAATAATAAGTAAATCTATATATTAAATATTTTATTCTATCCAAGGAAAGAAAATAATTCTTTAATTAAAAATTCTCTCAGTCAGTTGCCAGTCTGTCTAGGTGCTTGCTTAGCAAATAATTTTTAAACAATAGATTTATTTTTTAACATGCAGCAATTGTTACTGCAAGAAGTGAAAAAACAGACAGAAAAGAAACAGAAGGAATGACAGAGAGAAAGAGAGAGAGAGAGAGAGAGAGAGAGAGAGAGACAGTAAGTGACAGAATGTCTTCTGTTAAAGGTGAGACAGAATACAAGATAGGAAGCTGAGAGACCGCCTCTTGGGCGTGACTTGTTAAATGTGAGTCCACAACTCAGGTGTGAGTGAGTAGAGAACCTCAGTTTTTTAGTGAAAGTTATTGAGGTAGCATGTACTTGTTGTTATGTATATATGTAGTACCATGTGCGTTGTATATATATATATATATATATATATATATATATATATATATATATATATATATATATATATATATATATATATATATATATATATATATATATATATATATATGAGTGAGTGTTTTTCAAATTATCTTATTTCTTATTCTTATTTTATATTAAGGTTTATAATAAACTATATTAATTACAATAAACAATAAATTAAAAAAAAAAAAAAAAAAAAAAAAAAAAAAAAATTTATATATATATATATATATATATATATATATATATATATATATATATATATATATATATATATATATATATATATATATATATATATATATATATATATATATATTTCTGAAAATTACACTTGATAATACTTTTAATAAATTTCTGTTATTAATTTTCTTATTCATGTTTTGTTTTCATTTTTTTAGTTCAATTTGTATGAGTATTTTGTTAATACTTATTTTTATGGGTTGTTAAAAGAAAAGTGGAACAATCGGTTTTAATGAGGGAATAAAATTTTAGTGTGTGAAATTTATATATATTATATATATTATATATATATATATATATATATATATATATATATATATATATATATATATATATATATATATATATATATATATATATATATATATATATATATATATATATATATATATATATTACTTATGGTTTTCATCCATAAACTTTTGTATATACTATAATTCTTATGTCAAATAAATTTTGCATGTATAAAATTATATTTATATTCATTTGAATATTTTAAAGATAAGTTAGGCAAATTGTAGGACCTGGAATGTTTTATTTTTCTAAAATCTTACGAGTATTTCCTATGTATCTCAACAAGATTAGTATCTTCTAACATCTTAAGCCAACTGATGCTTGTAAGGAGTTGGTGACAAGATTGTGTATTTTACTGGTTAAGGACAGATATTAATTCCGTTTGTACAACTTATTTATAGCATCTCCGTTGCATCATAGATTATCTTACCTACAACCTGGTGAGTACATCCTTAGACTTTACGTCATATTTTTCCATACCTGTTCTGTCCGACACCCAGCATATATATGGTGACCTGGCTTGTCCTTTTCCCTGCTTTCTAGCCATTTTCTTTCCATTTTTGGGACATTCCTTTATTCTTCTCCGTTGGGTTTGTTTTTCTTACCTTTGTGTTTTTCGACCGGGGGAGAGCATCTCCGAGATTTAAAACTCAATTTTATATAAAAATTTTGAATCCAAAACAAATTTAGAAATTCGCCATTATTTCCAAAATAGTAATTCAATTGCCACCTTGCGTCGGACTTGAATATCGCCAAACCCTATAGAATTAAACCCGTAGAATTTTTTTTTCAAAAGTTCGATATATATATATATATATATATATATATATATATATATATATATATATATATATATATATATATATATATATATATATATATATATATATATATATATATATATATATATATATATATATATATATATATATATATATATATATATATATATATATATATATATATATATATATATATATATATATATATATATATATATATATATATATATATATATATATATATATATATATATATATATATATATATATATATATATATATATATATATATATATATATATATATATATATATATATATATATATATATATATATATATATATATATATATATATATATATATATATATATATATATATATATATATATATAGTATAGTATCACTACCATCTGTTTCATAGTATATCTTCCGACTTTTAGAGGCAAATTGCTTCGCAACCATCAACTTGCCTTCCGAACTGCCAATTTTTTTCATCTGATAATTTTTTTTCCTCTTTTGCCGATTGTACTAACTAAAATAAAACCCATATAATAATATTAACATACTCTACGTCCTGCTGTGGTCTACTGAAGTCTGTGCAATTCCAAAAAATTCTATAAACTCTAGAAGACGGAGTATTCTTCAGTGACTCAATTCCACAACTCCTCAACGGGAACTAGAACCGGATCAACTACAATCCAAATCATCTCGCAATTCCATAAAGGACCCCATTACCCAAAATTTAAGTAACCTTGTACCTAAATTTTAAAACTTAGAGAAAAAATTTTTTTTTTGTTCATTCAATAAAATCTTTCACTATACCATCACTTAATAAATAAAATAATATTTTTATATTAATTTCCTACTACTAATAACCAATTTATACATATATATATATATATATATATATATATATATTATATATATATATATATATATATATATATATATATATATATATATATATATATATAAATATATCTTATTTCATAGGTACCTTGACCATTGTTAACTGGGATCATCTAAGTCACAACGAGCTACCACACTCCTTGTATTCCGAGAGAAGCTATAGAGGATCATACCTACATTCCTGCTTCATTCCTTTAACGTGAATATATATATTGACATATTATATATATATATATATATATATATATATATATATATATATATATATATATATATATATATATATATTATATATATATATATAATATAAATATATGTATATATTAATATATATATATATATATATATATATATATATATATATATATATATATATATATATATATATATATATATATATATATATATATATATATATATATATATATATATATATATATATATATATATATATATATATATATATATATATATATATATATATATATATATATATATATATATATATATATATATATATATATATATATATATATATATATATATATATATATATATATATATATATATATATATATGTATATATAAATGTGTATTTCACAATTACAATTTTAAATTTATATTTAAATATTACCGTTAATTTTGAACTCTGGCTTACTCAAACCCTAAACATCCTTTCCCACACCACGTTTGAATATAAATAAAATGACAGATAATAAATATTCAGCTGATAATTCCGATGGTACTGCACCAGACCAGTTAAATATATCAAACCCTAATGTACAAAATGTTTCTACTCCTAATACTTTACCACCTACTACTCCTACTACTCCTAGTACCACTACTACTACCTTTACTACCACTACTGCCATTACTTCTATTACTACTGGAACCATACCTAATAGACCTATCTCTACTCCTACTCAACAATATGCCCAATTCCAACCACCTATGTATACAAATCCTTATAATCAGCCTTTTCAACCTCAACCTATGATTCCTAATCCTTTGCATTTTAATCCTCAAAACCAACTATATTTTCCACCTACTACTTGTTCAATCCCTACTACTATGCATCAACCTATATCTATGCATGCTCCTTTGCAACCGTCCAATATGCAATATATACCTCAACCTAATTTCATAAATCAGCAACCCAATGTGCCTACTACAGTATATCCAAAATCTAGTACCGCACAACCACCGCCACCTCACCAAGGTAATACTGAACCTCAACGTCCAACAGGTTTAAAAATCGAGCGATTATTTTATCACCGTACTACAATCCCGTCCTTAGTTGGCTATGTAGACTCCAACTGGAAAGGAATCTCCGTGACCAAATGGTTATCCATGGTGAACGATTTCTTCCGAGAGGAGAAAATATATAGCGATACAGAAAAGCTAGCAGCCTACCAAAGGTTTGTAGACCCCAATGGAACGGCATATAGTATAATCCCATACTCCTATGAATTAATGCATGCGCCTACATGGCAAGCCTTCTCTACAGGCTTGTTAAATGTTTTAAGTCCACTTACCACAGAATCTAGCTTCGAATATTGGTCAGACATTAGAAAAATTCAATGGAATAAAAAGTCCGTCTTACAAGTTTATTGTTCTCAAGTCCAGAAGAAACTTATACTCGTAGATGACTTTGAGGCCAGTACAGAAACTTACTTTGGCGTAAAGTTTCATCCTATTATGAAATGAATACTAATCTTTGCTGCAATATATGATTGTACCCCAAAGGAGTACCGTCACAAAATAGTTGAGTATTTTAACCCAAATTTAGAATATCCTGAACAGATAAAGGAATACATGTCCCAGACTGCCTATGTTTTGGAATATCCCTTCAAAAATCTCCAAAATAAACCTTTTTTTAAACTATCTGGAGAAAGCACTGTATCCAATGTACAATCTAACTCTCAAGCAGCTAGAAAACATTCCTCTTCTTCACAAGCTCAGCATCCTTTTGTACTTATGAAAAAGTATAACGAAAAACGATCACAAGTCAAATTCCAGGTAGATCCTAACAAGACACCCAAGTGTTTTACTTGTGAAAGATACGGTCATAAAACAATTGACTGTGTTTTTTACCCATTTTTCTCTACTTGTAAAGATTATCATCAAAGAGGCACTCAGCCCTTGTGTGCAAATACATCCTGGAACTTCAATTCTCCCGAAGCACTCCATAGGATTAAATTTATTTCCGTAAATAAAAATCAAAACCGCAATAATCCTCAAAAACAACAATCTCAACAAAATAGATCGAACTCTAGACCAAGAATAAATCCTAACAATCCTAATCAATCCAATTCTTCTCAAAACCCTCCTAACAAACAAAATCGTCCAAATTCTTCTCAAAGGAATTCCCGTGCCTTCCGTTCATCTCCTAACGAAGTGCATTACATGCAAGAGAATATTTCTATTGAGAATCTTAATATAAATTCTGAAAATATAACAAATCCTCCTGAATATTATCCTTCAATTCAAAATGTGGATGAAACTCCAGTCCGTTCCAATTCTCCTTATCCTTATCAAATATCAGAACCAAATTTTTAAACAGGGGGAAGGAATGTCCGAATGACCTTATAATCCTTCCACAACCCTCTTTTATGGGACATAACTACAATAACTCCGAATATAATTCAGAAATCCCCGTGAATCCTTCTGAAAATTATTTAAATTTCCTTCAGGCAGATTCCGACCCTGAAACTGAAATTGAATCCGAATCAGATTTCGAACCCAAGTCAAGTATCGACATACCTGACTTGTCTTTTGTAAATACATCGTCAATTTCATCCGATTTATATAATTCAAATTTTCATAGTTCTAATAACAATAGTACTACCCATAATTCTCCGTGTATATATGGGATACCAATTGTATTATCTCATCATAAGTCATAAAAAAATGATGATACAGCGTTTATTGATTCCGGAACTCAACGCAGCTTGATAAAACTATCCTTATTTAATAAAATAAGAGAATCCACAAATAAACCTAACCCCCCTAACTTATTAAAAACTAGAGTTGTTTTAAAATCTATATCCGGCGATAAGTTAAGAGTACTTGGAAAAACTACTCTTAAATTCTATATAAAACAATTACCCTATTTCTGTGACTTTATGGCTGTAGAAGAAAATTGTTGTACATTTCCTGGTAATATATTACTTGGATGCGATAATTTATCCAAAATTCCTTTAATCCTAGATTATTCAGAGAAATTATCTTACCTTAAACATAAGGGTAAATTAATATCTATACCATTGATCCCTATTACTAATAAAATCAATCAAAATTCTTGCATTGATAAACCCAAAGTAAATTTAAGTAGTATTTCTGACAAATCGTCAGCATTTAAATCTGCAAATATGTTTCAAACCGAACCAAAACCAAAGAAAAATATACAAGATTATTTTTCTAATTCATCCCTTGATGATGAATTTTTTTCTAACCTACCAATTCAATCACCTAGCCAATTAACTAAATGTCAAACCGAAATGCATTCATTTATTCAATCGTCTAATTCATTTGAATCCCTATGCCTAATAGTCCTATATATTGTGCTAATAACCTAGTAATAGAAGATTCTATCCTTTATAAAGTGTATACTACCGAATATACTAAAATATTACCTCATTCTAAGTATATTTTACGTACTAGAGTGGAATCCGATATCCATACCTATCCTCCTGACAATCTTACTTTTCTTACCCAAAATAGAAAAGATTTCAGGAATACCGAAGTTTCTTCATAGGTTCTATCCTAAGTAACTGTCTTAACGGTTGTATCTATTTAGAGTGTATAAATTTAGGCAATAATGAGATCCACCTTGATCCTCATACCTATTTAACTACCGCTTCTCCTATTATTGTTACTGAACCTACTTCTCCTAATTCTCCTAGTAACATTAATATTTCTACCATAAACTCTGTAAAGTCCTTTGGAATACTTTCCGATTCCGAGATTAGGAATGTATACAAAGATATTCTTCTTTCACATTCTGCCAAATCTTCCGATACCTATGTCCTTCAAAATCCCCAACAATTAGATAATATGTTGGACTTTGGTATGCCCATGGGATCACCACTGGGCCCAACCTTTGCCAACATCTTTCTATGTGCTCATGAAACTATCTGGCTCAATTAATGCCCCCCCTTCCTTCCGCCCCATTGCCTACAAACGTTACATAGATGACTGCTTTCTAATTTTCAATAACAAACAACAATCCGACCTCTTTTTCCAATATATTAATAACCAACATCCTAATATTCAGTTCTCACGAGAACATGAAAACAATGGTTCTCTGCCCTTATTAGATGTTCTTGTTACACATACACCAAATGGCTTTACCACCTCCGTATACCATAAACCAATTTCCTCCTTTCTTGGACCTCAACTTTCTCAGTTCTACTCCCTGTACATTCAAACTTACCACCATTACTGGATATTTACACCGTTCATACAATATCTGCTCTTCTTGGTGGAATTTCCATTATCCTTCACCTCAAAGAATTTCTTAATTTTAATTTTTTCCCTCCCAACCTTGTAAACATTAATTAAGAACTTCATTTATAACATTTTCCGTCCAAAATCAAATATCCCCACAGTCCCTAAACTAAAACTATATATCAAAACTCCGTACCTTGGCACACTCACCCCCTCCCAAAATAAAGACCTCCATCTTCTCTTCCAGCGTTTCTTCCCTCAAATTCGACCACACTTCATTGGCATTAATTCATTCTCTATTGATTCATTTTTCAAATATAAAACCACTCTCCCAACTTTGCTTAGGTCATCGGCTGTCTATTTATTCACGTGTGCGGAATGTAACTCCCGCTACGTAGGCTAAACTCGCCTACAACTTAGACTCCGTATTCATAAGCATATGGGAACCTCTTTTCGAACAAACCTCCCCTCCTCATCTCCAGAAAACTCTGCCATCAGAATTCATTCACACTCAAACGACCACCCATTCAACTTTCCAGACTTCAGCATCTTAACATCATCTCCAATAAACTCTGATCACACAATTCTTGAATACCTGTACATTAAACAACTAAAATCCCAACTAAACACAACCCTCTCCTCTATTCCTCTTCTTATAACATGAAAAGAACATATCAGTAATAATAGCCTATGTAACAACCACCAAAATTATATCCATATTTATGCCCCAAAAACAATATATCACAACTCCTACTTATATATAAATCATTTGTAATCATAGTGATGTTCTTGGTGTCTTTACTGTTTTTTAATTAATTAAATTTAAAATTTTTTATTATTTTTTGTTTTTGTTTTTCTGTTTTGTGATATAACTTAAATAACGTTTATTTAATCTATTGATTCAATTATTTTGTTTCTCTTTTTTCTTTTTCTTTTTCCAGATTATATATAAATATACTGATACTGAGTCATATAGACTCGAAACGTCTATATATAACTTAATAAAAAAAAAAAATAAAATAAAATAAAAATAAAATATAAAAATAAAATAGAAATCGGAAAAAAAAAAAAAAATAAAAAAGGCAAAAATAATAAATAAGTAAATAAGTAATAAATAAATAGTAAATAAGCAAATAAATAAATAAATAAATAATAAATATATTTAGTATATCATGCTAGTCCCCCATATCTCTACCCAACCTAGCCCCCATCCCATCCCTTGCCCGCCTTCCTTTCTCAAATACAAATATGAAGTTTGTAGTTGCGTATACAAACTGAGGACACGGATGAGGTGCCAGAATGGGCCCCTGTGGGGCCCCAAAGGCCATCAGGATGGGGTTCCCTGACCCCTGGGGAGGAGCCAAAGGGTACCCGAAAAAAATGAATAGATAAAATAATATATATATATATATATATATATATATATATATATATATATATATATATATATATATATATATATATATATATATATATAATGTCGTTTTGAAATAGTAATGCAAAATACAAAAAGATTATCATTTCAAGCGATAACTTATGTATAATGTTAATGTTTAAAAAAAAAAACAGTTAAAACCAAGTAATAAATAAAAATAAAGTTTCTTTTTGTTATAAAAGTAATTATTATATATGTATAAAATATAAACTATTAATTTAAAAAGGAAAACATTTAAAATATAATGTAAGTTGTATATGTTGTTATACCAGATTCTTAGTGTACTTTTAAGCTCCTTTTTTTATTTCATTTTCGCGCCTAAAACTAATTTTCACGGGAAACTTGAAGGTAAAACCATTCAAAAAAACTATTATAAAATATAAAACATATTTCTTTTATGTTATATTATATTATATTTGCGACAAAAAAATGCTTGTATTAAAAATTTCGATTTTAATGTATTTTAGTATGTAATATTTAAATATATTGTAAAACAATGTTTTCTACTTTAAATAAATAAAATTTTTTATATTATTTCAATATGATTTTATAAAACTTTTGTAATAATAAGGTTATAAGACAGTTTTGCTAAAATAAAGAAGAATAAAAGTAAAAAAAAAAATATTTGTTAATTGATCCTTTACATTTAGAGATAATTTCAAAAGGTCATTAGCAAATATTATTATGTAATAATATTTTTTTTTATTGAAGAAGTAATATTATATATTTTTATATATTATATTATATATATATTTATTATATATTTTTATTCGAAATACTTATGTTTTGACATAATAAAAAACATAATAATATTTTTTTTTATTTTATTTATTTTTTCTTCACTTTATTGAAGAAGCCCAAGAAGAAGCAGCACTGTCCAGAAGAAGACGTCCAAAGCAGAGGCAAGAAGAAGTCGCCACTATTGCAGAAGAAGTTCCAATGCCTCTGCTCACGAAAGGATACCCAGTTTGGCAGACCATTTGCCCTCGACTGTGGCTCCTCCTTTGAAGTAGCCTTCCATCTGAGGCTACAGACGCTCCGCAGGCTTAAAGAAAAGTGGTGGCTATCACACACCTACCAGTTGGTATTCCACAAGGGGACATTGAAAACACCCAACCTCCTGATCTATCCCTCTTCGCGCTACAAAGAGTAGTAACCTCCCGTACCACATATTTGGTGACCCTAAAGTGTATCAAGTTCCCTGGACAAGTAAACTATGGACCTGAACACCCAAAACTCTCAAAAACGAGCAGAAGATGAAGTCATCTCTTCTGTGAAAATAAAACCGCCCACTTTCTCTGAAACCTCCGTACCAACATGGTTTCGAGTCCTGGAAGCCAAATTTCATTTAGCAAGACTATCAACGACAAGAACCAAATACTTCCATGCTTTATCTCAATTTTCTTCTGAAGTTTTGGACAGAATTCCGCAACCAGAGCTGGAAACAGAGGACTATGATGGCTTAAAAAAGGCAGTTACTACCCCTTTTGAAAAGTGAAAACTGGAACTTTTTAACGATCTTATGTACAAGCAAACTTTCAGTGGCAAGCCCTCTATCTATCTACAGGACATGCTTAGACAGGCTGGCAAATTAAACATAGGAGAAGACATCGTAAGAATGCAGTTTTTGAAGACTCTTTTGCCACTTACGAACTGCATTAGCTCCTACACTACCTCACGCTTCAACAACTGGGAGAACTCGCCAATGACTTACTGATAATGGCCCATTCTACTACAGTCATTGCCATATCACCACCATCATCTGCAATAGCTTCTCCCTCAACAAGATCTCCAAGACCTGAGCATACTTTTACTTGAAAAATACAAACACTCATACTAAGATTTTTAACAGTATCAAACATAAAAATACCCGATTTTTCGCATTTAGTTAATATATATGCTATATTACCAATATCGAGGCTATGCAAACTAATCACTTATTCATTTACTCTTGAATGGTATCAACATTTAATATAACTAGCACGTAAAAGCTTGGTATTTCCCCACTTCATCTATTTTCTTACGGTTTTTTATAAACTAACTTAAACTAATCTGCTTAAGATACCAATATATTAACAGTACAAGCACTCATACTAAGGGTTTTGGCCATAGAAGACATAAAAATTCTCTAATTTCACAATTCTAGTTAACATTTATGCAGTATTTATAAATATTAGGACTAAGCAAATTAATAACTCATTCATTTACTTTCAAGTTTTACTAACATTCAATATAACTAGCACGTAAAAACTTTGTATTTCCCCATTTCATCTATTTTCTTATGGTTCTTTATAAACTAACTTAAACTTACTTGCTTAAGATGCCGATATATCAACAGTACAAACATTCATAATAAGATTTCGGACAGCATCAATCATAGGAATTCTCAAATTTCACAATTCTAGTCACCATTTATGGAACATCAGCAATATCGAAGCTAAGCAAACTAATAACTTATTTATTTTCGAGTGCACAAACATTCTATATAATTACATTTATTTTCTTAACGTTTTTCTCTTCAAACTAACTTACACTGCTTAGAACTTCGAAATATTTATTTTTTAAAATTTTTTCTTTAAAAATATTTAAATTTACTTATTCATTTATTTTCGAGTGCACCAACATTCAATATAACTATTTCGTATAAATTATATTTTTTGTCGCACTTCGTCTATTTTCTTAACGTTTGTCTCTTTTACAAACTAACTTACACTGTTTAGAACTTCGAAATACTTATGTTTTGACATTTTTTCTTTTAAAATATTTAATGTTACTTCTTTTTCTTCAAATATCTGTTATAATATGTTACATACACATATATAAAATATATATAATATATATATATATATATATATATATATATATATATATATATATATATATATATATATATATATATATATATATATATATATATATATATATATATATATATATATATATATATATATATATATATATATATATATATATATATATATATATATATATATTATATATATATATATATATATATATATATTATATATATATATATATATATATATATATATATATATATATATATATATATATATATATATATATATATATATATATATATATATATATATATATATATATATATATATATATATATATATATATATATATATATATATATATATATATATATATATATATATATATATATATATATATATATATATATATATATATATATATATATATATATATATATATATATATATATATATATATATATATATATATATATATATATATATATATATATATATATATATATATATATATATATATATATATATATATATATATATATATATATATATATATATATATATATATATATATATATATATATATAATATATATATATATATATATGTATATATAGCCGACCATACATATTTTCAGGCATTCTAAACTATATATAGGGTTATTTCCTAAACCAAAAGGTTACATCACCATTTTTAGTCTTTTGAAATGACTACTTTTTACACCTAGCAAAGATTTTCATAATAATTACACCTATGACTATAACTTTTATAATTTTACTTAAACTTATTCATTTAATAAACGATATTTTACCACATACTTAGCATTCGACTTAATGTGTATCGTACAGTATTGTCCTTACTAATATATTTAAAATACAAAAACAAACTTATCGACTGATAAATTTATAAATAAACATTCTTATTACATAAGACGTCTATACACACATATACATAGCTATATAAGCATATAAGCTATAACAAAATATGTGATTCCCCCTTTATAACCTAAATAATTAATAATGTTAATAATCTCTTCAAGATTATTAACATTTCTCCATTAGACATCTGATATAATTTGTTACATACACGTAAAGCACCTTCAGAGAACATAAATAATTAACGAAAAAATAGTCGGACATACACATTGCCAACTTTTTCTAAAATATCCATGGAATTAATTAACGGGATACATCCATATATTTAACACTATGAAATGAGTGCTTTATACTTAACATTGAGATTTGCATGTTAATCACACTCAAATAAATACACTTAGACGGAAACACCATACCAATGATGAGTAAATTCATATTTAAATAAATAAATTAAATATATATATATATATATATATATATATATATATATATATATATATATATATATATATATATATATATATATATATATATATATATATATATATATATATATATATATATATTTTTTTTTTTTTTTTTTTTTAATTTATTAATATTATATATATATTAAATATATATATATATATATATATATATATATATATATATATATATATATATATATATATATATATATATATATATATATATATATATATATATATATATGGAGCATATATGCAAATGAGAGTTTGGATTATGGTGTTTAATGGGGTTAACAATGGTTTTAGTATGTCCATCAATCAATGTCAGTAAAAGGTCTGGTTCTAATTACCTGGAATGTAGTTTTTGTGAGGACTGTACTTTATTTCTATCAATCAATATCAAGAAAAGGAAAAAAGGTTAGCAAATATTTACCTGGAAATGTAAAAGGTTCGTCGAATAAATGGAGTATATATGTAAATGACAGTCTGGGTTATGGTGATATATGGTGTGTACAATGGTTTTATTATGTTTTCCTCAATCAATGTCATGAAAAGGCAAAAAGGTCGGGTCTAATTACCTGGAAAGAGATTATTATTAGGATGGTTTATATTCCCATCAACAGTATAAAAAAAAATTAAAAGGTTTGCAAATATTTACCTGGCTTATGAAAAAATGGGCGGGGCATAAGATTGTGTAATGTTTTATAATAATGCCCTCTGGGGATTGGCTGAATAGGAAGAAGGGGCTGGGCTTAGCCTTGTTTGGTGCTAATGCCTTCTGACTATTGGCTGAATATCATTAGTTTCTATTCTGATAGCGTGAAGCCCTGATGGACACGGTTGGTCTCAGTTGTATATTGTCGTATTTAAAGTAAAAATGCTAAAATATTTTATTATGAAATTATATATATTACAGGTTTATGTGCATACATTTTTTTTTTAAAGAAATTGAATGTTGCATTAAGTTCCTATTTCTTATAAAGTATGTAAAATACAGCTTCATATAAGTGAAATGTTTTTCAAATGTTAATTTTTGAAATGGTTAGTGAAGTTTGGTTAAAATATTTAGTGAAAAACTTTTTATTAAAAATTTCTTAAAAATTTTGGCAATAAACTTATATATCTTTGAAACGATTAACATTTAAAATTTTTTTAATTATTTTAATTTTTTTAATTTTCATTTTATATTTTTTAAATTTTTTTATTTATATTTTTATTTTTTTATTTTTATTTTTATTTTTTATTTTTATTTTTTAAATATTATTTACTTTTTTTTAAATTTTTTTACGTATTTTTATCCGACTCTGACATCGGTAATATATGTATGTGTGTGTGTATGTGTATGTGATTGTGTGTAATGTGTGTGTTTGTACATGTGCTTAGCAAGGTATGGGGATATGTCCTTACGCGACTTGGGACCCTATAAAGAGTTAAAAAATGAATGTTTCTACATATATATTTAACAGGTTTGGTTAATATCATAAAAATAATAATAATAATAATAATAATAATAATAATAATAATAATAATAATAATAATAATAATAACTATTATAGTTAAGAAAGAGCTGTAGTGAGTGAACGCCTATGCTCCATTATGGGTTTGTATATGTGTGTGTGTTTTCTTAATAGCGATGAAGTGAAGGAGGGAAATGGGCAGGGTAGGGGTAGCGGTAGGGGTAGGGGTAGGGTGATGGTGGCCTCACACGCCATTATATATATATATATATATATATATATATATATATATATATATATATATATATATATATATATATATATATATATATATATATATATATATATATATATATACTTATCATTTATTTTTATTTATTTATTTATTTCAGCAGCATTGGTATATACCTATATACGAATAACTATTACTAACTTCATTCTTTTTATTTAAGAAAAGAAGGCGAGCAAGTGATGGGGTGGGGGTAGAGTCATGTTGGAAAACCATGCCATATATATATATATATATATATATATATATATATATATATATATATATATATATATATATATATATATATATATATATATATATATATATATATATATATATGAGTAGTATGTAAAACGATGGTACCGGAACACCCCCTCATTTTCGCTCGCTATCATTCGGTGATGTTCCGGTACTCGCTCGCTTCGCTCGCTCATCGTTTTACATACTACTTATAAATGTATGTTTAAGACCGGAGGTGGGATGCTTAGAGGCTACGAGGCCCTTCCCGAAAAAACTGAATGATTACTTTAGCAGGAAAACCTTGATCGAGCTGAGCTGCGGGTTTGCTTACTCAAGTCTTATCAAAAAAGTGTTGGAGAAAGGCGTTGGAGGGATTGTGGTTTGGTAAAGGAAGAAAAAACAAAAACAAAAAAATCTATAGAACATGGAAATGATATGTTCTTTACACAAACGTGAAACTAACGAAAATTGTAAATCATGTAATTTTTTAAAAAATTTTAATACTTCTAAGTATTATTATGAAGCTTCTCATTCGCAATATACGCAAAATAATGATAATAAGCCGTTAAAATATTCACCAAGAATATATTTAGAGAAAGTTATTGATAAATATTATTAAAAAAAATAAAGAGATAATGAATAATTATGATAAAATATTAAATCTCAATGATGAATTTGAACAAGCGTATCTGGATGTAAAATGTTCAAATAGAAAGAATTCTTTAAATGTTCACTTTAAATTATTTAAATTGCTACAATTATGTGGTCTGAAATGTAATATATCAGATTTTCAGAAAGTTTCTAATAAAAGAGAAATTACGTTAAATAAGTACAATCAAATGTGGAAAAAAATTTGTGAGACTAGCAAATGGAAGTTGATTGAGTAAAAAAGGATATGAATATTATATTTAAAATTTTAAATATAATAATTTTCCTTTAGTCTGAATCGTCTGAATCGCTAGCAATTAGATCAAATAATCTTTCTTTTATCGGTTTATTATCTACATCAGCTATTTCCTTTACAGCTTTTAGAAAACCTATGCTCTTAATAAATTTATGGTAAATATTCATATATTCTCCGATATCCTTAGTAAATCTTATATTATAAATGTCGACTAAAAGATTTACTACTCCGTCCGTATGTATCCCATACATTTCTGAAAAATCTTTACATTGTGAACAATCATTATATAATTTTTTATAAATTTTTTTATTACAAATGATTTTTTGATTTTCAGAATTTTTAGATTCACTCATTTATTATAGAGAAAAAAAAGTTTATGAAAAATTAATTTGATGATAATCTCCACCAATATATTGCATTTTAAGATCGCTTTCATTTAAAAATTTAATTTCCTTATCATTCAAGAGATTAACATATCTTCTTGGAAGGAACACATGTGTTACTTCATCCTCTCCTACACGTAGAATTGCAAATATTGCGGGACCATATTTTGTATTTATTTTTCTAAGTTCAATAACTTTGTAAGTCACTTCTTTCATTAAATTAGATAATTTTGTAGTCTGTACATAATCAGTTGAATAGTTCAAAATTTTTAATAGTTCTGATTTGTTTTCCATCTATTTATTATAGAGAAAAAAAAAAGTTTTGTTTAAAAGATATTATCTCCATATGTTCTTTTAATTTCAGCATCAGTATTATCAGAACTGTATACCACATTTCCAAAGTCATCGCTAATTAAAATATTTTTGATATCTATATTTTCTTCAATATTGCTATGATTCTCTTTGAGAACAAGTTCATACTCATTTTTTCCTTTTTCATCATGCTTAATTTTTCCCATATTACCATCATTAATTTTTGGTGGAGAATATATTTCATATTTATTTTTTCCATCAAATTTAATTACTTCATCTCTCAACATATTTTCTTCGGAATTCTTTCCTAAATTGTATTTTAGAAACGCTTGAATAGTATGCATAGATTTTTCATTAGTTGTATCACTTGCAGCTTGAAAATTTATAATATCACCTTCGTTAAGATGCATGTTTCTTATTCTATTAATTGTATAGTAATCATCTTTATATTTATCTATTTCTAAATCTTTAAATTCATCTCCATTAATAAATAATTTTACCGAAATATATTGATCAATATCTTGAGAAGTTAATGTAATTGTATCTATAATTCCTTTATACGGCATAACATAACCCGTTTTCTTAGATGCCGCTCCTTTCATCCCTAAAACGAATGGAAACTTCCCAGCTTCTAGTTTCGAATTAGTTTGAAAAATGATTGTTTCATAAGCACATATTTGTAAATTATTATTCCTATTTTTATCTAACGTTAAAATTTGTTTATTAATCGTTGCTAAAGCGCTCTCGAAACCTTCTTTAGTCAAAACGTTGTTATGTATATCGAAGAGTTGAGATTTCATTTCTTCAACAAATTTTTTAATATGATCATCTTCAGATTGTAATTCAGTTATTGATTTATTCATATTTCCTGTTCGTCTTAACGTTTCATCAACCTTACTTCTTATTTCCTTTACTAAATTATCAGTATAAACTTTTGTAGTAACATCGTTTTTCTCTTGAGGAAAAGCTACATTTGCTAGCCTTTTATCTTCGATATCAAAATTACCTTCTTCATCTAAATATTTAAATCCAATTCCAAACAATCCTTGTGGTCCTGGTGGTCCTGGCGGACCTCGAAATCCTCGAGGACCTTGTACGCTTTCAGGTCCGCTTCCAAAGATGTTAACACTCATTTATTATAGAGAAAAAAAAGAATAGAATGGAAATTTATATTTAATACAGTTAATGCATAAAGAACTGTTAGACATAAATGACCACAAATCACATCGTTAAATTTCTGTATTTGATATGTTGAATAGACAATATCGCATTGAACATAATTTTCAAATTCTTTTGGAGGTTCAACACCGAATGAATCGAAATAATAGCATAAATTATTACATTTCTTAAACCAACACGTCCAATGAGTTCCTGAACCTTTAATTGAATCTAAATTTAAGATCCCACATTCCTTTTTATTAGATTTTTTTGGAAGAGCATCTCTCATATAAATTCCTTTAAAGTTTGGAATTTTAAGTTCATTAACATATCTCATAAGATCATATTGACTCAATGCTTTCATCGGAATATTCATCTTTTGTATGGTTTTAAAAACATCCCCTCGCCAGTTTTTCGACGAGGGAATGGTTTTAAAAAAAGACCTTTTCCATTAGTTTTCTTTTTTCCATTTGAAGATTATGCCTTCTAGTTTCTTCTAATTGCTTTTGAGTTGCATTTTTATCATTTACAGTCTTTGCAATAGCACTAGCTCCACCAGCAAGAGAACCGATCGCACTTGCAGCCGCTAATAATGTTGGAAGTGTTATTAAAAATCCTCCATGTTTTGCTAAAGCTGTTACTTGTGATATACTTAATTTTAAATTAAATGGTATATTCTTTAAAAATTTAGATTTCTGAGTTTGAGTTAGGAGAAGAGATATATTACCTTTTTGCTTTGGATTAATTCTAAATGATATAGAAGATTTTTTATTTATTGCATTGTTTAACTTCTTTACCTGATTAGGTGTAAGATATACTTTCATATCGTTATACATCATTTATTTAAGGAGGAAAAAAAATTATTTTATATAATTTTTATATATATTTTTTTTTGAAAGGGCGTCGCGATTCGCGACACCCTTCGAATTTATTTTTTGTTTATAATACTTTTGACCATGGACCCGAAACGGTGCCCTTTGCAAAATTTTAATAGATTTTTATAAGATTATACTATTTATATACGCGTAAAGGGGGGCCCCCTTCAGAGGCCCCCTTTAAAAATATATTTTTTATTGAAAGATAGAGCTGAAAAATAAATCTCGGTTTATATATTTAAAATAAATATAAAAAGGTGTCTCCTCGAGGAGACACCTTTTCGTATGAATACGCGTAAACGTTAATATTTTAATTTTTTTATGTAAGGGTGGCGAAACGCCACCCTTCGAATTTATTTTTTTATATTTATTATTCTATTGATTATTAGATGTAAATTGAGTTTTAACTTTTCCACATTCCGCACAAATCCCTCTAAACATGGAACTTTTATGTCTTATCACCTTTTGAAAATTTTCAGTGTTTGTTATCTTTCTACAGTGAATACAATAATATATCATTTATTTAAGAGAAAAAAAAACTAATAAACGATATTCATTTTATTTCCATCGGATTCTAATTTTAAAATTCTTTCTGATAATACTAATGCATAAGCCTTTGTAGGTTTTGATATATTCTTTTGAAAAGCCGCTGTTATTTTAATATCTGTAACTGAATTTTTTAATTTTTCAGATTGTTTACTTACATCAAATACTAGCAATGGATACAAATTCCAGTATTCTAATAAAGTAATAGAACAATTTTTTCTTTATAAAGTATATGATTAAAATAATCCGATAACATTTTATAAGCAGTTGTATAATGATTTTCATTAAAATCAAGTTGAAGATCCATTTCTGGATATCTTTCGCTATTTAATCGAACACAAGCGTTAGTTAAATTACAATGATCAAATATAGCCGGATTCATAACTTGATTATCATCTTTATTTTCTTGAAAAGCTAAGATTATAAATCTAGGTTTTTCTGATCCAGCTGTTACATTTAATCTCCAATCGAATTGTTTTTGTCCTTGATTTACTTCTACAGATTCACACTGTCTGTTTAAGAAATTAACATTCAAAACTATTTTGTTCTGGATATCATTACTTAACTTAATCATATATTTATCTGTAAGAGTTACATGTGGAATTCTCCAAACCATTTTTGATAAAATTATTCTACCATCTGGAACTTTATAAATACCTTCACTGTCTTTATCAGACGATTTTAATATAGCATCGTTATCATGTTCTTTTCTTCTCAAAGTTAATTGATGTTTTATTCCATAAATTACTTTGTCATAATTTTCGCAAAATCCGAATATATGATTTAAAGGAATAGCAATGCTAAAATTTCCTGATGCGTTTTTAAATAAGTAATTATGTCTCTCCATATATCCAGAATTATTAATTTTTGGACATATTTTATCACAATTATCAGGGAACCACATAAAATTCATGCCCTCTGAATAATTGATAGGGTATGTTAAAAATCCTTTCATAGTTGACGTTTGCCCAGGATTTGAATATCCTTCAATGTTTTCATTTCCAAGTTGGTAATCAACTCTTGAAAATAAATACATGATTCCATTATTAATTAAATTTATGTATAATTCTTTTCCTGCTCCAGTTCCAGTTCCTGGTTGATCTTTCTCAAATGTTGATCCGTCTTCCTTTTTTAAAGAACCTTCGATATAAATATAACTTCTAGAAGGTAGTAAAAATTCATCCTGATTTTGAATTGATATTCTTATATCAGTAGATTTATTTAAATTAGTTCCTGTAAAAGGTTCATAATCACGATATTCGAATCTTTTAATTGAATCATCCCTTTCTAAAGATTCTTTCCAATTTAAATTATATTCCATTTATTATAAAAAAAAAAGTTTATGTTGATTTTAAATGCAATAGAATAGTAATTGTCTCTCCTCGAAGATTCAATGGTTTAAGATTTTGATCAGTAAGCCAAATATGAATTGAATTAATTTTGGAATTGTAACCGGCAGATATACTACTGTATTAGGTTTTTCATTCATTTTATAACCAGGAGGAACATCGGAAAGAAACTATACAAAACTGGTTCTTGCACTCCATTAAGATATGAACCTTCTATAATATCGCAATTAACTAAAATAGAATTTACTGATAAAATATCAACAATGTTTTCGCCTTCATGTTCACCAATTCCCTCAATGATACCCCATTTAAATCCTAAAAGTTTATTCAATGACTGATTATGATTAAAGTTTATTTTAAGATTAGATTTCCCTATATGAATAATACATTTCATAATGATATTATTCGCTTTAATGTTAAATGCTTCTGAATGCTTATTTTTATCAAGTTGTTTTTGAATGTTATCATTTATCGTTTGAATCTCATAAGCACCTGTTAGAAATATTTTTTCAAATTTTACCATCATATTCATATACAAATTTATTATTTGATTCATCGATATTTGGTACTGAATGATACATATCTATATTTAATAAGGCTATTTCATGTGTTTTATAATTATCTAATTTTATAGATGGATAAAAATTATATTTGAAATCGGATGTATTACTAGATAAAACTATGCTCATTTATTATAGAGAAAAAAGTGTTTAAAGATTCTATTAAATCTTTATCAAATATTCTTAATCTTAACAGTTCATCATTTATAGCTTGTAATTCATTAAAAACGTTAGTATTACTCGATTTAATTTCTGAAAATAATATCCAATGTCTATTAACAAGCTCATCAGGATCTGAAGGTAAAAATTTAAATCCCGTACCTGAAATATTAGGAGAATCTCCTACACTGGCTCTTCGAGGAATATTTTCAATACTGCTTCTTCTTGGTGTTCTTGCTTTCTGACGTAATTCTGATGTTGTTTTCATTATGTCTTCTAACAATTTATATTCATTATATATTGGTTTAATAAACAAATCATATTTATCACCCTTATTCGCTTTAACACTAGATCCATCATCCTTTAAAAACGCCTTAGTTTGAAGCATTATTTTCTTATAATTATTATAGTCATTACTGGAAACTTCTCCAGGTTTTTTCAAGGTTAAAAGTTTCCATAAACCTTCAGTACCTATATATCGATGACCATCAATAATTAAATTATTACCATCAATTTTAACTATTTTATTACCCAATTTAAAATCTGTACTTCCTTCAATCGCTTTAATACCGAATGCTTTGTCATATTTACCGTGAGAAAATATTCCTTTCAAATATTTTTCTGATATTTTTCCTAAATTATACCCAGGAGTACTAGGTGATGCTGGTACATCTTCAATAGCTAAAGGAGTTCTACTCATAGTTATAGCTGGTATTACTGATTGACTTTGAAGTAGTTCTTTTTGATGTGTAGTTATATCCTTAATGGGTTCAATTAATGGTTGTAGTCGTTTAATATTTTCTTGATAGATATCTTGTTCACCTAATTTCTCATTTAAAAACTTTTCTGAAGTATCTTTCTAATATTTAACTAAATCTTTAATATTAACATATGCCATTTATTATAGAGAAAAAAAACAGAAACATCAAACAGCAAACAGCAAACAGCAAACAGCAAAACAATGAACAACAAGCTGTTTCGCGTTCTGTTTTACATAGGATGTCTGTTTCATAAATAGAAACAGCAAACAGCAAAAAGGAAGCCGTTTCACGTTTCACGTTTCACGTTTCATGTTTCACGTTCTAGATTTCGGTTAAGTCTTTTTCATTTATCCAAGATGTTGTTTTATAACCCTTCCATTTAACGAGAAGTTTGCCTTTATTTCTTTTTAATATTTTTTCAACTTCATATAATTCGCTTTTATATTTCACCATTTCTTGTTCATAAAAACTTCCGATTATCACTTCGTTATTCATGTCTTTGATTTTATAAGTTACAGGATTGTTTTCAATACTTCAGCAATTAATAAATACTTCTTCTGTAAGTTTGGAAGATAACCTTTTCTAAAATCTTTGAATTTTCTGCTGATTCTCACCCTATCACCCGTTTTAAATTTCGATGTCTGAAGTTTAGTCTCAGTAGAAGGAAATAATTTTTCGTACACAGATTTGCTATTCCTTGTTCAGGAGTCATTTTAATACTTCTGTGATTACTTGTATTGTAATTTTTAATCAAATCTGGAAGAATATCAATCCATTTCTTCGTTTTGTTTTGAGTGAAATACTTCCACATTTTAGATTTTAATGTTCTTTAAATCTTCTACTACCTGAGCTTTGTTTCGTTTTCTGTAGCGAACCAACTGTATTCAGTTTTTGAATAGATCTTGAGTTGATTTGTTTATAAATTCAAGTCCTTTATCTGTGTGTATTTT